>NEWO01000703.1:58726-87897 GCA_003013225.1 Phalaenopsis aphrodite
AATTAGGAAGCAACTTAGAACATTTTCATGAGTTTTATTTATTTTGTGATTTTTATGACTTTTTAATTATTTTAAATATTTAAAATAGGCTAAAAATCAGGTTTTTATTTTAAATATCATTTTATTTTTATAAAATACCCCTGATCACAGAGAACTCAAAAAACTAAGTTTCATAATTTTTTGAGTTATATTTTAATTTTTAAAAATCATTTAAGTGTTAAAAGTGGTATTTATCTTTAAAAATCAACTTAAAGTGTCAAATGAACTCAAAATATTTTGAAATTTTTATGATGAGTTCTATAGATCATAAATCACAGTGGAGATCAAAAATCAAGTCATTTAAATATTTAAATTTTCCAAAATTAATTATCTTAGTGATTTAGTGTTTGTAAAATTTAAGGATATTTTAAATGACTTGACCCATGAAATTATTTCCAAAGGTTTCTCTAGTCATGGTGGACCTCCCAAAATTTTCTTAGGATTTTATAGTCAATATGCTAATTTCCATGATTATTTTAAAGAAATAATGTGAAATAAATTGAAAAATATGGGTCTCTGTATAGGAACCTCCTCTGACTTTGAAAAAAATAGAGAATACTTCCTCTGATAGGGGCTACAACATGCCAAAATTCCAAGCCAATGTGATATGTCATTATGCATGGAGAATCAAATGACCCCAAACAGTGTTTAATTAATCAAAAATAAAATTTACATCAAATGGATTTGAAATTTATTCCACATTGTTCTCCTTTGTTCACTGAGCAAGTGGGTATTTTTATTTTATTTTTGTGATTTTTCTACACAAAATTATGAATTTTCTAAGTTATGGGTATTTAAATAAATAAGAAAAAGCCTTATTTATCTATTTAAATAGCGCGTGCTAACTAGATCCTAAACAGCTCCGAAGGCATGCGTGGCACGCTCTGGTTGGACGCCGTCGTCCACGTAGCTGCTGACTCAGCCCGTTGTTTATGTCCCAAAGCGCTGTTCGGCTCGATCCCCCTTCCATTTGATACACGCTTGATCGAACGGCTCCCCGTCATCGTCCCGATAGAATGATCACGTGCCCTTCCACACTAAAACCTTAAGATCTCAGCCTAGACTCAACCAAATCACTTTGGGTTTGATCCTATGGACTCGTCTAAGTGAGACAAACATATCCATATGGTTAAGGTACCATGAAATCGAGCCTAAGTAAATGGAGAATCAAAATAAGCTTGGGAGGAGGAAAAGTTTTATACTTTTGCTCTGAGAAGGGAGGCTTCAATCAGAGGTGCTCGACACGTTTGTTGGGGTCCAAGGAGGCTAGGGATTGAGTCCCTGGTCTTGGTGTAAGGTCTAGGTATGAATTCGACCAAGCTTGATTTCAGGTTTTGGTCTAGAGCTATGGTAGAGGCTCTGTGGAAGGGGGATTTGATGGGGCTTTAGCTTCTTTCACTGTTGTTATGGTGTGGGTGAAGTTAATTTATGTTTGATGGACTGTGGAGGTGTATTGGGTTCTGTCCTGGTTTCTGACATGGTTTCAAGCTCAAAATTGAGCTCCGACAATGGGAATGGGTGAGGGAAAATAGTTGGAATGCACTGAGGGGGTCTTAGGGAAGCTCTGTGTGAAGTTTGGAGAGGCATCTCTAAGGAAATTTCAGCACACCTCCCATGGCCGTGGGAGGTGAGTTTTTATAAAAATGGCCATGAGGTGGCTCTCAGGGCACAAGTTTGGGTGCATTGTGGTGCTTAGGTGGAGGGCAGAGGAGCTCTTTAATTTGATTTGGATGAGCTGGCCTCTAGGTTTGATTTGGGTGAGGTGCCATGGGAGTGGCTCTCAGTTTTGGGCTTTTCCGGCCACTAGGCCGGCCGGCCGGCCAGGGGTAGGTGGCTAGGAGCTCAGCAAACCCAGAGGAATCCATCACAACAATTTAATGCAAATGTGCTTTGATTTGACAAAGATATCTTAAGCATGTGCATTTTTGGAAATAAGATCCCTTAATTTGGGGGACCTTTGGTCCATGGCTTGATTTACGTGATTTCATGGTGTTTGGACTGGTCAATTTATGGTTGATTTTGATGTATAGGAATGTTATAAAGATTTTTAAACATTAATTGAGACCAATTGACTAGGCTATGAGTTCAATTTGGTGAGATTAGGTCTTATGGTCAAAATATGGGTTTTGACCCAAATCAAAATTGGGCTCAAATCATGGACCAATTGAGCTTGGATTTGGTTTGTTTTGGTCATATCAAAAGTGAATTTGAGTTTAGGACTGAAATTGAGGTCAAATTAATGGACATTGGAATTGAATTTGGGAAATTTGGGCACTTTAAAGGCAAATTTGGGGGTTTTGGTTAAAGATGGTCAAATTGGCCAAATTGGGTCATGTGGTAGTTGAGAGAAATAAAATTTGGAATATTTGGGATTTATTGAGATTTTCTGTGAATTTTTGGAATTTTTGAAATTTTTGGTCCAAGAGGGGTATTTTGGTAATTTGGAGGTGTTTTAGGGGTAAAAGGCCAAGATGGGTATTTTGGTAGATTTGAGTTACCAACCATCACCAACAAGCCATGGACCAATGGAAACCTGATTTTGGGTCCTCACATAGTGGTCTTAGCTAAACCATAGCCATAGGGCTAGTAGGTTTAGGGGACCATCTACATGAGTATCATAAAAGATCAAGGGATATAGGCTAGAAAATTGAGTTCAGGGTTGTGAGTGAATGTGGGTGTAGATAAGTGTAGTGAGTGTAGTGAGTGCCTTAGCTCCAGACCAACACCTAAGGTCATCCTTAAGGCCCAACAATCCTAAGGGTGACTCATCTTGAGTTTCCCCCACAGTGACCCCATTTACTAAGTGCTAGAGGTTGAGAGCAATATGTGGAACTTCAAGTTGAGTGGAGAAGAGTTTGGAATTTCTAGTGGTAAGGGTTTCATGTCTAGTTTTCTAGGAATAGTCAACAGGAAAAGCTCTATAGCTAGACCCTAGGCTACTAAAGAGGAAAAAAAAAAAAAACTAAACCTCAACCAAAATTGAGGTCAACAAGGCATTAATCCTCAAACTTCTCCTCCCTTACATTTCTTTTCTTTTTCTTTTTCTTCTTCTTTTTCTTTTTCTTTTTCTTTTTCTTTTTCTTTTCTTTTTCTTTTTCTTTTTCTTTTTCAGGCAAGGATTACTATATCTGGATAGACCTTTAATGATTTTGAATTTCACTTCTCCTTTCTTAAAGTAAAGTCTTGATATAAAACTTTTACTTATAGATATAATAATAGTTTTGAAAATCATTTTAGTAAAAGAAATTTAAGTATTAAAAATAAAAGTCTAAATTATCTAAATTTTTTCAAAAAATCAGATTTTCTTACTAAAGATAGTCACTTATATTAATCATTTTTTATACTAAAAATTTTTAACTTAAAGTTTTTCTTTATTACTTAAAATTTTAACAAAATTTTCTTACTCATTTCTAAAACCAAATTTTACTTCCCTAATATAACTTCATATACATAATCAATTTTTCTTTTAAAATCAAATTCACTTGTAGTACATTTGAGAACAAATAAAATTACTGTTTTGAAAATATTTTTCATCTCCCCAAACTTAAATTTTTAATAGATTAAAAAGTTTAGCATAAGATAGATATAAGCAGGAATAAAAATCTAAAAATAACATGCTAACAGAAATTTTAACATCCTAATTATACAAGTAAAACTAAAGTCAGGAGTAAAATTAATTTTTGATTAAATTTTCTATATTTTCATTTTAGTTTAACATGTAGAGATTCAATAGACTTCTAAACAGTGGGTATAAAAGCAAACAACACACTAACATGATAAAAGAAAAATATAGGGCAGCAGTTTCTAAATTTCAAGTTTAAGATCTAAGCTAGAAATACTTTCTACTTTAAAATAGATATGAAATTAAGTTAAGTTCTAAACTAACTAAATCACAGTACTAAACACAAAACAATAGCTACAACCCTAAAATTAAAAAAAAAATGAAATACTATCTAACACAATAATCACAATAACAACATAACATAAAAAATTCAAAACACAAATAAATCATAGTCCAAAACAACACATAGATGCAAATGTAGCAAGCTCAGACCACATAGTTCACATCATATTACAACAATAAAATGAATCTCTCATCTCTACTCTTTATCCTCAGAATCACCACTGTATCATTTTTCTGCAGGTTTATAATCAGGATATCGAGGATATAGATGAAATTGTACTCCTGGTTTACCTTTAATCAAGCTTTCCAAAGATGAGTGGAATTTCTCTTCATAATCACTCTTCCTTCTATTATAACTATTTGTATGATCTGCAAAACGCTCTAAATTTTGTACCTTGTCTGCGGTAAAATTGATATTGTCCATCATCTTATGTAATAACTCATCTTGAGTCTTGGTATCACCTTTTGATGTAGAAGCACAAGAAGTAGATGGTCGTGATAAAGATGCACAGATGTCTCTAATCCATAACTTATGGAAAATCCTCCTCTCCAGCCAAAAATCAAATGCTTAGAATAAGTCTTTACATTCACCTTCGTAATGGGCTTTAAAGGTAACAGAACTTCCTCCCAACTATCATACTTCACTCTAGCTTGCTCGTATAATGAAAATATTAAGGAAGCAAATCTCATACCTACAGTAGTAGCAGCAGCAGCTGAACTGATGATAGTGTGCTAGATCAAACCCCCTATGTTGATGGGCATTCTCTCCTGAATACAATAGTTCAACATCGCTCTTTCTCTGGTCACTTCACTGAGATGATTGGTCGGAAGCAGACTTTGAAGTTGGGAAATTTACTCTCCTCTCATTGGTTATCTTTCAAAGTCCTCTCTCAATAGTCAAATATGAAATAATCTCGTCTAACTCCGCTTTAGTAATACTATAATTTTGCATAAAAACATAAAGTCTCCAGTGGTAAATGGTAAAACAAGTTGATTACTTCTAAAGTAAAAGGTATCAACTTCCCTCTAACCATAACTCGATCATCCCCAGCCTCTGGGAGATTTGCATAAAACTCCCTCACAACAGAAATCACTGCGACGGTAGAGAAACAACACAACTGTTCCCACTGTTGTCAGACTATCAGGTCTTCTACCTCTCCACCTGGACTCTTGAAACATTGCTCCTGAATCAATTTTTGTGACTGTAGAGCGTCACTATATCGATCCTGAGCTTTTGAACTGAAAAATTTGCTCGAATCAAATGGGCTCTTTCCTCTACTCCTTTTCATTCTTGGTGTCATTCTACAAATTTGATAAATTCCAAACATAACCTTAAAAATCAAGTTTAAATCACTAAACTAAACTTCTAAAAGCACTAACTAAACTTCCCAAGCAATTTCCATAGATTTTTCTTCACTTTCCAACATGAATAGAAAATTTTTGAAATCTTCCAAATGTGCTTAAAATATATTGTGAAAATCTAAAATTTTTTCATAGAAGTAAAGCTCTTACCTTGAGGAACTTGGATCTAGCTAATCTCACTCGATTCCACTAAGAAATCTTCAAATTCCACTTGCCCTAGTGTCAGCGCTATTTTTGGTTGGAGGAGTTGCCCGTAAGAAGCTGTCGGTCAACGGAATCAAAATACCGTTGCCCTCTTTGAAATGGCATTTTAATTTGCATATATATTTAGTTTTAGAAAAATATAAAATCAAACTGACCCCATATTTTTCATAGTTTAAATGAAAGAGCGTTGTAACTCAAATCCTATATATATCCCGAAGGATAAACACAAGACTTAAGGATGAGGCTCGATCAAATAAACTAAAAAATATATGACAACCATTTGGTCTGCCAAATCATTTTATTTGCAGACAATTTCCCCTATTTAATATAAAGGATTAAATAAGGTTTACATTAAGCTGGGTTCAGACATGCTTCCTATAAGGGCAAGCACCTATAGTTAATTACATCTTAAATGACCAAAGTCACCTAAGAAGACTCTCGATAAAAACCAGGAAATATTATCTTCAAGGAGTTCAAAATGGTAGGAATTTTCAATGAGATCAGACAAAGAGGTGTGAAAGGGGATTAGTTCAAATTTGGAATATTTTGTAGAGTCCAAGGGAGGAAGAACTAGGGGATGTCATCGATCCAGAGGAGAATTCCGGTGACTTACCAAGCTATCATAATGTTTGGCTTCATTTCTGAGGAGAAATATTTAGGTGTTTCATCCTTCTAATTTTTATTTGTTAGGGCTTACATTCTTGTGAAACGATCACACAAATAACCTGGAAGATATGAGGATTTAGGTCGTGTCAAACGACAACCTTGGAATCCTAAGAGGAGCTAGGGCTTATATTATATAACAGGACTATACAAAGGCATAAAGATAAGGTGAGGATTTATGTTGCATAAGCAAACAACCTCAAAGTCTATGGCTTTGTTGTTTATATCTAAGGAAGATTGGTTTAGTTGGGTAAGACGGGTTTTGCTGTTGAAGATGGTCGTGCTACCCACCATTCTAGCTCCAAGCTCCTTGCCGCGACGAGTTTGAGTTTTCTAGTGTCTCCAGTGATGATGTCAAATCAGATGGCCCTATGGTTGTAGTTCTTTAAATTTTATGGGGGCATGTTAAAGTTGATTAGAGCAACACCAGTTAGGATCCTACAGGCCTCGTTCAGACACCACTATTTTCTATTGGATTCACTTAGTCCAAATGAACTTACTAAACCAAACTTAATGAGTTCCATAATTTCATTTAGACCATGGGAAGCCTCGTCAGTAACCATATGTTACCTCCTCCAAGGAATTCCAGATCATCCAATAGAGACGTCTTAATTTAGTTGAAGTTGTAGTTTTGTATGATGTTTGTGATTAAATTTTGAGTTATTTTTGTGGCGGTGAATTTTATCTTGGTTGATTTTAGTTTTAGTTTTGGTTTTGGTTTTGTGGTTATTCTGATATTTTTAGTTTTCATGCAGGGTGACATCATTATTTAGCATGTAAATTTATATAAGCATAAAAGCATAGCATAAAAGTATAAGAAAGACAACACTAAAAACTGTAAAAGCGTACCTGGCGAGTCTTCTCATTCCACCACCTAAAACTCAAAATGCATGTGAGTGCAGTTCATGTAGAGCAAAAAAGTAAGGTTTTGGTAGTTTTCCTAACCCTATGTCATATCTTGGTGAGTCATTAGGAGTTTCATTAAAGATGATTTTTCCAAGCAAAACATATTAAGTTTAATAGATCTCCAAGGTATCCAACAGATCTAGAGAAAGAAGCAGGTCCGTGCTACACTCTCACTGCCTGGTGGAAAATCCTGAGTTCTTTTAAACTTATTATATTGCTTAATAATTCATCCTGCAAATACCCTTAGTGCTCAGTCAGCATTGATGTCTCAATTGTCCCTAATAATAGGGTAATTATCACTCGTAATTTAATTTAAGAATTATGTGGGTGAAGACCCTTAAAGAGGCAAGTTTATAAGACTTAGCCAAATTTTGACTTGGGCTTGTAGTGTTTGAAAGATGTTTTAATTTTTCAATGATGTTTAATTTTTCAATTATGTTTAATTTTCTAATCCTTATTTAAATGAAACTTGATTTAGCCTAAGTCATTACTAAGCCCTTAAGATTTTGGTGGGTGTCTTAGTCATTGCAAATGAAATTGACTTATTAGTGATGGTGATGACTCATGTTTTTATTTATTTATTTTTGTTCATCTAATAGGGGTATTAAATTAGTGAGTTATTAACACCCAAAATCATACCCCCAAATCTAGGATCATTTAATCGACTAAACTCCAAATTTATGCAATTTAAGGAAATTGCAAATTTATCCTTTTTCATTGTGAAAAGTGAGGTTTGTTCATACCAGTTAACCCCTTGTGTTTCAAATATCCAAATATGTTAATTAGAATCAAAGATTTCCCATTTCCCTTTCTGAAATCAGGCCTAAATGTTAATTAAGGCTAAATTTCCAAAATTACACATTTGCCCCTAAGGCTCTATCACTTCATAATTCATCAAATTTAATTCAAATGACTTTAAAATTTTTATCCTACCTAACTCATGGGTCAATTGAGACATCAAAGGAGAAAGTGTGATTTTTCAAACTTTAATTTATCTATATAATTATTTTTAATGCAAAAAATAATATTTTTCAAAGAAAATTCCTAACTTGACCAAGGTAAATCCTAATCCCTTAAAGTTTTCACTAGAAGTAGGCTTAGACCAGAGAAGCCTTTGGAAAAAAATTTCATGTTTTTTTGAATTTTATTTGAATTTTATTTGAATTTTAAGAATTATTTTAATTTTTAGGTTGTTTATTAATTATAAAATATTTTGAATGTGGAAATTAAGTTTTATATTTTTATTAAATCTCTCTGATGTCAAGGGACATAGAGAATTAAATTTAATATTTTTTTGATTTTTTTTTGAATTATTGGAATTATGTTAGAAAAAAAACCATTTTTAGCCTTTAAAAATTATTTTTAAGCTTCAAAATTCAATATCTTTATTTAGAATATTAGGAAAAATATTTCAATTGTTTCTAAGTGCTTAGGAAGTAATTTAGCATATTTTAATGAATTTTATTATTTTTGTGATTTTTATGGATTTTTAATTATTTAAATATTTAAAATTAGGCTAAAAATAAAGTTTTTGTTTTAAATACCATTTTATTTTAGAAAATACCCCTGATCATAGAGGACAGAAAAAATAAGTTTTAATAAATTTTTAAGTTATATTTTGATTTTTTTTTAAAATCATTTGTGCCAAAATGATATTTATCTTGAAAAATCAATTTGGGTCATTAAATGGACTCAAAATGCTTTGAAATTTTTATGGCGAGTTCTTTAGATCCTAAATAATAGTGGAGATCAAAAATAAAGTCATTCAGATGTTTATGTTACCCAAAATTAATTTTCTTTATGTTTTAGGGTTGGTGAAGATTAAGTGCATTCTTAATGACTTAACTCATGAAATTATTTCCAAGTGGTCCTCTGGTCATAGTGAACCTTCCAAAAGTTTCTTAAAATTATCTAATCAACATGCTAATTATCATGATTAATTTACGCAATAATAGACAAAACTTGAAAAATATGGATCTCTATTGAGGGACCTCCTCTGACTGTGAAAAAATCAGAGGATGTTCCTTAAGACAGACGCAACAACATGCTAATATTTCAAGCCATGGTGATATTACTACATGCATGGAGAACCAAAAAATTCAAATCAATGTTTAACTATTTAAAAATAAAATATGCATCAAATGAAATCCAAATTATTTTCACATTGCTCTCCTTTGTTCATTGAGCAAGAGAATATTTTTATTTTATTTTTATGATTTTTCTACACTAAGATATGAATTTTTAAAGTTAGGGCTATTTATTTAAATAAAAAAATCCCTATTTTTCTATTTAAACGTGCGGCGCTGACTGTATCCTCGACAGCTCTGAATGCATGCTTGGCGCACTCTGGTTGGACGCCACTATCCATGTAGCCGCTGATTCAACCAGCGGTTCATTTAACAAAGCGCCGTCCGACTCGATCTCCTCCATCCATCTGATACACCCGCGCTAGGACGGTTCCCCGTCATCATCCTCGATAAAGTGATCTCATGACCATCCACACTAAACCCTAAGGTCTCGACCTAGACTCAACTAAATCACTTCGGGTTTATTCCTATGGACTCGTCTAATTGAGACGAACATATCCATATGGTAATCATGCAATTAAATTAAGCCTAATCAAATGGAGAATCAAAATTGGCTCGGGAGGAGGAGAGGTTCAATACCTTGGCACTGAGAAGAGAAGCTTCGATCAGAGATGCTCGGCACGTTCGTTGGGGTCGAAGGAGGCTAGGGATTAAGCCTCTGACCGTAGTGTAAGGTCTAAGTATGAATTTGGCCAAACTCGATTTCAGGTGTTAGTCTAGAGCCATGTTAGGGTCTCTGTGGAAGGGGAATTTGATGGGGCTTCTTCTTCTTTCACTGTGGTGAAGGTGTAAATAAGATTAATTTGAGTTTGGTGGACTGTGGAGGTGTACTGAGCTCTGTCCTGGTTTTGAGCAGAAGTTTGAGCTCAAAATTGAGCTTCCACGGTGGGAATCAGTGGGGGAAGGTAGTTGGCTTGAGCAGAGGAGGTCTCAGAGAAGCTTTGTGAGAATTTTGGGGGGCTCTCTCTAAGAAATTTTCAGCACACCTCTCATGGCCGTGGAGGTGATTTTTTATAAAAATGGCTAAGGGGTGGCTCTCAGGGCCAATGTTTGGGTGTATTGTGATGCTTAGGTGGAGGGCATAGGAGCTCTATCATTTGATTTGAGTGAGGTGGCCTCTGAGTTTGATTTGGGTGAAATTCAAGAGGGGGTGGCCCTAGGTTTTGGCTTCTTCAGTGACTAGGGGAGGTGGCTAGTGTCACAACAATTTATTGCATTAACGTATTGTTTTAGCAAAGATATTTGAAGCCTATGCAAAAAAAGGAAATCAAATCCCTTAATTTGAGGGACCCTTGGTCCATGGCTCATATAGCTTGGGTTAGATGGTTTTGGCTCAGTCTTAGGTCCAACTAATGGCTGTGGTGGAGTTAATTTGATGGCTTTGGGGTGGTCAGGCTACATTTAGTGCATGGATCCAAGTGGGTGCAAATGACCAAAACTTGGGTTTGGGCTAGGCTAGCCATGTCAATTAGCCTAATTAACTTTTGAATTTAGTGTAGGTGATTGTAATGAATAATTTTTGTGAATAATGGAAAGGGTTTTGAGCTCAATTGGGGGGTCAATTGGAAGGATTATGGAGATTTGGTCAATTTGGGCATGTTGGGCTAGGTTTGGGTCTAGTTTGGGCTAGCCTTGGGTCAGGTCCAAATTGATTGTTGTAAATGGTCCATAGGAATTCCATGAAGAGTTTTCAACATGAATTAGGTGCCAATTTTGGGGTTAAGGCAATTAATTTGGTGAAATTTGGGGACATAGTCCATTTGGGCAAAATTTGGGGCTTTGATCTAAATCAAAATTGGGATAAAATGATGGACCAATTGGGCTTGGATGTGGTATATATTGGTCATATCAAGGGTGAATTTGAGTTTAGGATTGAAATTGGGGGAAATTGAGACCAATCTGATAGACATTTAAGGTAGATTTGGGGAAAAATGGGTCTTTAAAAGGCAATTTGGGAGTTTTGGTGAAATATGTTCAAATTAGTCAAATTGGGTCATGTGGTAGTTAAGAAAAATGAAATATGAAATTGGGAATATTTGGAAGGTTTTGGGAAATTTTGGGATTTTTTTGAAATTTTTGGAAATTTGGGCTAAGGAGGGGTATTTTGGTAATTTGGCAAATTTTGGTGATTTTGGGTAGTTTGGTTGTTTTCAAGGTGTTTGAAATGATTTTTAAACCAATTTGGGTATTTTGGGTAAATTTGGGAATTTTGGCTAAATTTGGGGTCCCAAGGGTATCTAGGTAATTTGGGGGAGTTTATGGGCAAAAGGCTAGGTTGGGTATCTTGGTAGAGTTGGAGTGCCAACCACCATCAATAAGCCATCGACCAATGAAAAAACTATTTTGGGTCCTCTATGTAGTGGTCTTAGCTAAATCTTAGCCTAGTGCTAGTGGGTTTAGGGAACCACCTACATGAGTCTCCCAAAAGTATCAAGGGACCAAAGCGTAGAAGTTTAAGTTTAGGATTGTGAGTGATTGTGAGTGAAAGTATGTACAGTAAGCCCTATTCCAACACCCAGGGTCAACCTCAAGGTACACCAATCCTAAGGGTGACTCATCGTGAGTTCCCCTATAATGACCCCACCTACTAAGTGCTGGAGGTTAGGACCAATATGTGAAATTTCAAGTTGAGTAGAGAAGAGTTTGGAATTTCTAATGGTGAGGGTTCCTTTTCTAGTTTTCTAAGAATAATCAATAGGAAATTCTTATGGCTAGACCTTAGGCTACTAAAGCAGAAAAACTAAACCTCAACCAAAAGTGAGGTCAACACCTAGCCCTCAAAATCGCGAACTTGACTTAGGGAAGACGATAGGAGGTGTAAAAAATGATATTTTCGGACTTAAAATTCACTTTTAACCATTCGCGAACTGGTTTTCATGAACAGGCGCTTAAGCGCGGGTAAGTGGCGCTTAGGCGCCTGCCTCTCGGGTTGGCTCGCGCTTAAGCGTGAGATGTGGTGCTTAGGCGCTAGTGGACAATTTTTAAAATTTTAATTATAAGTAAAATGCACTATTAGCCTAAGTAAACTACCCCTAAATGGTCCAATAGCACTTAAATGACTATTTTTACTTCCTATAACTCCCTTCTCTCTCAAAATTTTCCATAATAATTAATTCAAATCGAGGCTAAAAATAACACAAATTTTCACAAAAAACAAACTTATATTAATTCACAAACAAGTACAAACACATTTAACACTTAGTTCTCTCTCCAAATAGACTTGGATGAGAAAATTTTCCTAAGTACAAAACACTTAATACACATTTTACAATTAAACACATAAGTGACACAAACACTAAACACAAGACATAAACATTAACACACTTAAAAACATGACTCCAAACACACAATTCCTAACACTTAACTTAATGCCACTCTTCATTAGAAGGAATGAATTCCTGTCTCTCAGTTGTCTTTCCAGGAATATAGAATTGATAAAATAGACGGTTATGACGTGCTCTAATACTATCATCTTCGATCAACTTTTGCTTAAGGAACATCACCTTATCCGCTTCCTCTATATAACTAGTATGGCTTAATTGCATCTCAAGTTGCCACCCAATATGTTCTAGATGAGCATGCAACTCAAGCACCTTAGTCTCTAATACAAATATAGTATTCTTCATCTTGTTGATCTTCTCTGATATCCCTTCAATACTAACGTCTAAGAAACTATTATACATCTCCTATGCACTTTGACTAATGAACTTCTTCTTCATAGCCTCTTCCTTCTTCTTCAAATCCATCTCCCATGAAGACACTTTCTCTAAATCTCTCTCTTTCTTAGACTTTTAGGGCTAAAAATAATCCGGGGTGAAATTCCTTCACAAACCCCTTCTATTTATATGCATAATTCCCCTTCATAACTTCTAGGCACGACTAGAAACAACCAAGACATGTTTATTCCAACTAAATTGCAGTTATACATTCTAGAAATTGAAATTTGTACATGTGATTAAACTACTGTGCTTAAGAGCCGGATATGCGCTTAAGCGCTAGTGCACATTTTTGCACCAGTCAACTTAACGTCCAAATTCTTATTATAACATATCGAGGTAACTAAATAAAGTTTAAAAACCATCACTATAACATAATAAATTCAAAAATACAACCCGAAATTTCTTAATCAGACTCAAAACAACAATCAAAGCAAAAACACACTGATAATTATGGGTTGCCTCCCACAAAGCGTTTGGTTTTACGTCATCAGCCCGACATAACCAGTGCTCATTCTGGTTGGCCCAACATCTTTCCATCGTTATATTTATGTTGATCTCCTATATAATAAGGTTTCAGCTATGTCCATTCACTTTAAAAATTTTCTCAAAATTAGGATCTTTAATATCCACGGCTCCATAAGGATAAAATTTTATAACAACAAATAAGGCCATCCACCTGAACTTAAGTTCGCCTGGAAATAATCTTAAACTTGCATTATACAGCAAAACTTGTTGCCCTGACTGAAAAGTTTTAGTAATAATCTTTCGATCATGCTGCATTTTCATCTTTTCTTTAGCTATCTTAGCACTCTCATAAGATTCATTCCTTATCTCTTCAAGCTCATTTAATTGTAACAATCTTTTTTCACTAACATCTTTTAAATTATAATTGAACTCTTTAATAGCCCAGTATGCTTTATGCTCAAGTTCAACTAGTAAGTGACAAGCTTTCCCAAATATTAGCCTATATGGGGACAATCCTATAGGAGTTCTATATGCAGTTCTATAAGCCCACAAAGCATAGTCAAGTTTGATTGATCAATCCATTTTTGTTGGATTCATAGATTTTTCCATAATTATTTTAATTTTCTGATTGTATAATTCAGCTAAACCACTTAGACATGATAAGCAGTAGCAATCCTATGATTTATATGATATTTCTTTAATAACTTCTTCATAATAAGATTTCTGAAATTACTTCCCCCATCAGTAATGATAACTCTCGGCATCCAAAATCTAAAAAATATGTTTGTTTTAAAAAATTTTGCAACACTTTGAGCATCACATCGAGGTAAATCAACATCTTCTATCCATCTGGATACATAGTCCACTGCTAACAGAATATATAAATTTCCAAAAGATAGTATAAATGGTCCCATGAAATCTAATCCCCAAACATCAAATTTTACAACTTCTAGCATATAATTGAGGGGCATCTCATTTCTTCTAGAAATATTGCCTACTCTTTGACATTTATCATAAGTTTTGATATAAGCATTAACATCTCTAAAAGTTGTACGCCAATAAAATCCAGATTGTAGAATTTTGTATGTTGTTTTATCAACACCAAAATGTCCCCTAAATTCTGAATTATGACATTTTTTGGATAATTTCATAAGTTTCTTCTAATGATACACATCTTCGAATGATCAGATCCTTGTTTATATAAATATGGGTCATCCCAAAAATAAGTCTTAGCTTCAGAAATAAATTTCCTCATTTGTTGGTATGTCATTCCATAGGGTTTAAGATCACTAATAATATAGTTCATAATGTCGGGATACCATGGAACACGCCACTCATTTACAGTGAACAATTTTTCATCTGGAAAATATTCATTAATTTCTTTTTCAAAATAGAGTAGTTTTTCTAATTCAAGCCTGAAAAAATGATCAACAATTTGATTTTCAGTTCCCTTCCGATCTACTAGCTCAAAATCAAATTCTTGTAAAAGAAGAATCCTTCTTATAAGTCTTAATTTAGTATCCTTCTTTTCATTAAGTACTTAATAGCAGAATGATCTATATGCATTATAAAATGAGTTCCAATCAAATATGATATAAATTTATCAAAGACATATATCATTGCTAATAACTTTTTTTTAGTTGTTTTATAATTAATTTGAGTTTCATTAAGAGTTTTACTAACGTAGTAAATAACTTTAAAAATTTTATCATATCTTTGTCCTAAAATAACTCCAATAGCATAATCACTTGCATCACACATGTTCAAAAGGTTTTCCTCAATTTCACGAAAGTATAATTGGTGCAGTGATTAATTTTTCTTTTAATAATTTAAAAGCTTTTAGGCATTCCTCATCAAAATTGAAAATTGCATCTTTCTCCAGTAAATGGCATGAAGACTTAGCAATCTTAGAAAAGTCCTTAATATATCACCTGTAGAATCCAACATGTCCTAAAAAACTCCTAATTTCCCTTACATTTATTGGATAAGGTAAGTTAGCAATCACTTGAATTTTAGCAGGATCTACTTCCATACCATTTTTTGATATTCGATGACCTAATACAATTCCTCCTACTACCATAAATTGACATTTTTCCCAGTTAAGAGCTAAATTTTTTTCTTCACAGCGCTTAAGAACTTTTGATAAATGTTCTAAACATGAGTCAAATGAAGTTCCAAACACTGAAAAGTCATCCATAACAACCTCAATCCCTTTTTCAATTAAATAACAAAAATTTGTCATCATACATCTTTGAAATGTAGCAGGGCATTGCATAAACCAAAGGGCATTCTTCTAAAAGATAAAGTACCATAAGGGTTGGTAAATGTTGTTTTCTCTTGATTCTCAGGAGATATTTGAATTTGGTGATAACCGGTATATCCATCCAGAAAATAAAAGTATTTATGCCCAACTAGTCTATCCAGCGTTTGATTTAGAAAGGGTAGTGGAAAATGATCTTTCCTAGTGACAAGATTTAATTTTCTATAATCAATGCATATTCGCCACCCTGTAACTTGTCTAGTAGGTATTAACTCATTATGCTCATTCACGGTTACAGTTACTCCTCCTTTCTTAGGAACACAGTGAATTAGACTAACTCATGCACTATCTGAAATAGGGTAGATAATTATAGCATCTAACCACTTCAAAATTTTTTTCTTAACAACCTCTTTCATAACAAGATTTAATCTCCTTTGTGGATTAGCTCTGGGTTTGCAGTTTTCTTTCAAATTAATTCTTTGCATATAAATTGAAGGACTGATTCCTTTAATATCAACAATTGTCCATCCGAAGGCTTTCTTAAAATTTTTCAGAATTTTCATCAATTTTTCTTCTTTATTTGTTAACTTCGAGGAAATTATAACAGGTAAAGTAGAGGAATCTCCTAAAAAGGTATATTTTAACTATTCAAGAAGTAATTTCAACTCAAGTTCTGGAGGTTTTTCAATAGATGGACAAAATGATTTATCTTTGTCTATCGTGTCCAAAATTTTAAAACTTTCTTAAACATAACTTGAATCTTCCTTAAAAAGGTTTACACATTGATCTAATTCCTTTTCTTGCTCGTGTTCCAAATCTTTTTCTTCACATTTTTCTTCATAAGTAGTCTTGAAGTGGCATTCGCTCGGATATCTTATAACATCCATTCTATAGTATTCAACTTCTTTACCTTTTGCAATGTATTTCATTGATTTTAAAATGTTAAAAGTAACAGTTTAATCATTGAAGCGCATTGTTAATTCTCCTTTTTACACATCTATCATTGCTCTTCCTGTGGCTAGGAAAGGTCTCCCAAAAATGATAGGTATCTCTTTATCTTCCTCCATATCTATACAATAGAAATTATTAGGAAAGATAAATTGAACCACTTTCACTGGGACATCTTGTTTAACTCCTTTATGATAAGTTATTGAACAATCTGCTAACTACAGAGTTACAATAATAGGGGTTATTTTTCCTAATCTCAATCTTTTAAATATTGATAATGGCATAAGGTTAATGCCTGCACCTAAATCACATAGAGCTTTCCCATAAAATTTGTCTCCTATTTCACATGGAATTGTAAAGCTACCAGGATCTTTATGCTTTTCAGAAAGTTTCTTCTGAATTATAGCACTGCACTCCTCACTAAGTGCAACAGTCTCATTATCTTCAAACTTGCTTTTTGTATTGAGAATATCCTTCATAAACTTGACATAGCTTGGCATTTATTCTAAAGCTTCAGCAAATGGAATATTGACTGTAAGCTTCTTAAATATTTCCAGAAATTTTAAAAATTGCTTATCCAACTTCTGTTGTCAAAGTCTCTGAGGAAATGGAGGTGGCGGTTTTTCAAAATTAATTTTTGGCGGAGAAATAAGTCTTTCAGAATCTTTCGGAGCTTCCACTTTTCTTTCTTCAATTTCTTTTCTCTCTACTTCAACCTCTTTTTGAATCCTACCTTCCAACTCTCTTCCGCTTCGAAGTTGTACGACTTTAACTTGCTTTTTATTCTGGTCTTTTGGATTTGATTCAGTATTACTAGGAAGTGCTCCTTGGGATCTATTACTTAATGAACTTGCGATTTGCCCAAGTTGATTCTCAATATTTCTAATTATAGCTCATTGACTTTGTAACTGATTACCCATTTGTAAAACCACTTCTTCTCTAGACAACTTCTTATCCTTAAATTGTGTATTATTGTTGATTCCTAGAGGATAAGTAGATCTATTATTATTATTCCCTTCGTTGTTTCAGTTTCCTAATGGGTTTACTTGGTTGTTCCCCCATTGCTGATTATTATCACCCAAATTGTTATTCCAGTTAAAGTTGGGATGGTTCTTCCAACTCGGGTTATAATAATTGGAATATAGGTTATTTTGCTTATTATGTATAACATTCAAACTTTCTAATGATGCTTGAGATTCTACCATTTGGCCTAATTAATTATCTTCAGTCATGGAAATTATTTGAGAAAATTTCATTCCAAATTAGTCTAACTTCCTTGAAATTGTAGCAACTTGATTTGCTAACATAGTAAATGCATTTATTTCATGAATATTAACTACTTTCTTTGGATTCACCCTCTTAGAAGGCCATTGAAAATTATTGGTACCTGTCTCTTCAAATAAAGCATACACGTCATGAAATGGTTTTGACATCAATGAACCACCCGCAGCGACATCGATAATAGATCTAAGAGAACCAATTAATCCAGTATAAATGGGTTGAATTATTAACCAACTGGTATAACATGTGGTGGACACTTTCTTAAGAGTTATTTAAATCGTTCACATGCTTCATAAATAGATTCCCCTTCAAACTGATTAAAAGATGTAATATCATTTCTAAGCTTCGCAATTTTTTATGGTCGAAAAAATTTAGCAAGGAATTTTTGTGCTAAATCACCCCAAGTTTTGATAGATCCAGGTGCTAACGAATTCAACCACATCTTAGCTTTATCCCTCGGTGAGAAAGGAAATAACCTAAGTCTAATGACATCATCTAAAAACGCCATCATTTTTAAATGAAGCACACAATTCTAGAAAATTGGTAAGATGTAAATTTGAATCTTCAGTTGGTGATCACCCAAACTGATTATTTGATACCATTTGGATAATAGCAGGTTTAAGCTCAAATGAATTAGCCACTACAGTAGGTTTTTTTAATACTACAATGAAGTTCATCTACAATAGGGTTGGCATAATCTCTTAAAGGTCTAAACTCTTGATGAATTTCAGCATTTTGATTATTTTAGTTTACCATTTTTATAATTTTTTTTTGGATTTTTCAAGATTTTTAATTTTTTTGGTTTTTTTTATTTTTCTAATAGTTCTTTCTAATTCAGAATCGTAGGGCACTAGTCCTTAAGAACATGAACTACGCATACACTAACATAAAATAATATAAAATAAAATAAAATAAAACATAAAAAATGAGATACAATATTTAAAGTTTAAATAAGACTTTCAAAAAATAGAAATTTACTTAGTTTTCTTCTCCGGCAATGGTGCCAAAAACTTAATCCTGTACCTAATGCTTATGCACAGTATAACAATAGTTCTGATGGTATTTTTTCACTTATGTTTCCTTATTTTGCAACAAAACCAAAACTTGATCTCGAAGAAAAATAAGAATTTAACTTATATATATATATATATATATATTGGGATACTATGCAAGTATACGTATCATTATCAAGTAATATAGGACTTTTTTATTAAGACCTGAATATCGAACCCACAAGGATGATTATGCAATATGCACTTTTTAGAAAGTTTTTCTATTTTTTAAAAAATAATTACTTAAACTAAAAACAATTTTGTAGGAATTTAAAATTAAATATTTTTGGTATTTTTTATATTTTAACGAAATAGTGAAAAGATAACTAAAGTTTTTGTAGAAGAAAAGTATTTAATATGAAAATATCTTTCTTCTTATCATGAATCAGTAATAAGTATAGGAATTCTGTTGTGGAAGTACGCAAATTGTGTTGTGTCAAATAGGAGCAATAATATTCTTTACCATTACTAAGGATGCTATAAAGAACATTGGCTAATTTAAAGTTTGAATGGTTCTGAAGACCGGCTAGGCAGGGAAAATACTAGCTCTCACTCTAGAGTTCCCTCGATTCCCTCCACCTAGGGGCTAACATTCTCGTATCAGAACCTAAAACAATAAACCAAGTTGGCGGCTTTAACCTGTCTCTTTAAAGTCCTCTAACTCTACACCCATCAATGAATATTTCCCTATTTATTTGCACTCAATCATATGAACTACATTCTAATTCATACAGCCTCATGTAATTCTTTCCAATTGTTGACTGAGACAATACCAGCCCGGTTCTTACATATTCTCACAACAAATTTTAACATCTGGATTGGACAAATCTAGAAGTAAATGAAGTGCATAGATTTAAATCATCACAACTTATTCCAACATTAAAGATCAATACTCTCCGCAACTTCCATCCAAAACTTAATTACTTATCATTTTAAGAAGAAAGATAAAGAAAACTACTCAGAATCCATGGAAAAAACAAAACCACACTTTATTTTGAAAGAAGAAATAATTGTCAAACCAACAAGAAGTCTCAATTAAAACCAAAAGTAGTCTAAAATAAAAAGATAAAAATTTATCTCAAGTCTTCCACCAAACTCTTGAAGTTCCTTTGAATCTCTTATCTTTTACAATCACTCAAAACAAAATAACAAAAAGGATAAAGTAAATAAAAAGTTATTCCTGAAAATCTCTCCGAACTAACTCCCCAGAAAAGAACTTTCAAAACTTGCCAATATTTTCATGACCCTTTTCTAAGTCCTCTCTTTTTCTTTTATAGTTTTCCAACCTCCTTGGGATCTCTTCAAAATGTGTCTTGATTTGATGTATTTTCCCAAGAGACGCATCCTTTCATGATAATTTTCGTCAATGCTGGTTAAAACCACCTATTAAGTCAATGGGTGTCTCAAAAACCTCTTCGAAATTCATGAAAATCGATTGTACTCCTCTAGTAACTGCCACTGGCACTTAAGCGTGGGGTCTTAGTTCTTAGGCGCGACCTTCTCTGTTTAATTGGCGCTTAAGCGTCGGATCTGGCGCTTTGGCGCTAAAACTCTTTTGCACAAATTTTCACCTTTTTGCTCCAAATTTGATCCTTTTTCACTCCTTTAAGCATTTTTTTTCCATTTTTACTTGTATCTGCAAGAAAAACACAAAAATACCTTCCATCAAAGTGCAATATATCAAAAATAGGTATAAAAATGTGTCTAAAAACACTATATATTTTAGGTGTATCAGAAGCCTGTCATGAAGAGTTGCATAAGAAGTTGTGGGTGGTTTTATTTTAGTATATATGAGTCTGTTTATACATGTATGGAGAGGACTCATGAGAATTAATGAAGTAGGACTTAAGAATGATATGGTGATCTGGCTAAAAATATGCTACTTTTTCATATACCAATATGCTTTAATAGTTCTTCTATTTTTGGACTTTAAATAAGTGGTGAGAAGGATAATAAAATGGTTAATTAGAGAAATGAAGACCTTCATACACTTTAAATTAAGCAAATTATTTAATACTCCTCAGTACTTTGAAGAAAACTGAATATCAATCTTCTAATTTTGAGATGAATCAACTTAAACTAGTAATTCAGTATATTATCGTTTTTAATTTCCTTGTTTTCCTCGGAGAAGGAATTTCAAAAATTGAAACTCATATTCACCTTGATACATTTTTGGTAAATTTAAGAACAATAAATTTTACTAAGTTTCAAAGGAATTTTTTAGAGAAGTTAATCACATATTAAATTTTCACAAAATAAGATTTGTTCTAGGTCTTCAATGTGTTGTTCATATAATTTATTTTTCATTAATAAATCACCAATATAAACTTCAAAATTATTTTTTTCCAATTTAAAAATGTTACATCCATCAGCTTTTGAAATGTTACTCCAACATTATTGCCCGAAGTGGATTACATTGTAACAATATAATTCATCTTTAGTTATAAAAGCAAATTTCTCATGATTAGTTTGATGCATTTTTGTTTGTTGATATTTTGATAATGCATCAAAAAAATTCATCATATAATAACTAAGTGCAGAGTCATATTGAACATTAAACCACAATAGTAAATAATTATCCTTAAAACATGTTAAATTTAAATTTGTGATTTTATCTACATTCTCCATTTTTTACTTTGACATCAGCACATTAAAAATATTTGCTAGCTAGGTTCCTTCTTACTAAATTATACTTTTAGTAGCTTATATGTTTTCTAATGAATTGGTTCAACTACAATAGTTACAACATATCTCATCGTCTACTTTATTGGTGGTGTTTTAGATCAATATTGACTCTTCTAACAACTCAATTGCATACCTAGGGAATGCATTTTAATACTCCCTAAGGGTAGTAAGTAGTTTATTTTTAACTAAATACTAAAGTTACAACTCAAGTAAAAAGTTTTTTCCACTTTATTTTTTGTGATGACAACTTCTTTACTAACTCTTATTACTTATAGACTACTCACCTTCTAAACATTAAACTATAATATGTCTTCCCACACACTTCTTATTTTTTCAGGTAGCATGTTATATATTACACCAAATCCTCTTAAATTGTACCTACTTAATCCATTCTAATAAAATTTACAACCACATGATTAGTCAATCTAACTCTCTGAAAGTATTTGAAATAGGTATGCCAAAATTACAATTATATGTGGCTATTGAATTTGCCATTAAGAAGTTTTTTATTACTATGAATCACATTTCTCATCCCCCCCATCCCATGTTATTGATATATAAATCATACCACATATCTTTTTATGCTCTTCAGAAAATCTAAAGAATGAGTTTGAAGTCGGGATAAGATGTGAATTTCCCAAATTCATTTGCTCTTGAATAAAATGTTCATTAAACTCTCAATATCAATCAAAATACTCCCAATCTAAATTTCATTATCAATATTGTGAGTTTGATAACATCATTGAACAGTTCCACTTTGGTGAAAAATCTTTATTAGTAAAACTTTTGACTCACTACCAACAACCTAGAGAATTTGTTGAGTTCAACTTTACCAACCTAAGTCACTTTGATTCATGTTCTCCAAAAATTGCAAGAACTATCCATGCAAAATGGATAACTCATGCTTGATAAGTTCATTTTAAGCTTTCCCCATTTACACTTTTCCCTACCACTATGTGTTCACCACTCGTGTGACAATCTTCTTTAGGTTCCTCGCTTTTAACAAACTTTCAATTAAGCATATCAAATGGCAACACTCCTTAACATCTTGTTCATGATCTTTATGGTAAACACAATACTTTTTTGCATTACATAAGTGACTACCTACCAACATTGGTGTAAGTTTTTTAAAGAAATTTTATTTCAAATGACCTTGACAATCTCGACCATAGAGACCCTCATTGGAGTCATGATTTGTATCGAGTAATTTAGAGGTTGTGACCTCATCTCCTCCTTACTACGTCCATGCATTCTTTCAAAATAAACTTGCCTCTTGTTTGAATCACCAGAAAATTTATCTTAATTCCCTCCAAATAAAGATTATGAACATTTCTTCTTACATGAAAATTCAACTCCATATTCTTCCTTCCAAATAAACTAACTAATGAAATATACTCCTCAATAAATATATATTTGCTAACTACAATAATTTAACCAAGGTCATCGGGCAATGCAACTTAAGAGCATTATGGAAGGAGCCATCTATGCAACGCAAGAAACTATTACCTCTAAATCTCTCTCCTCGAACATTTTCCATTTAAATTTATTAAAAAATTCCCTCAAACTTTTCTTCAATCACTTGATGAATCCTCAACAAATTTTGAGAACTTTTATGAGGATTTTAAGCTTTAGTAAATTGTATAATAAAGATTTGTTTGAACTCTCCATAAGAAGTAAATACTTAAATCAATAAAGTGTTAAACCAGTGGAGAGCTTATTGCTTTTGTGTCATAAAAAATCATCAATACTTTGACACATTATTGATCTATAGCAAACGTTGATTTGAAAGATGCAACTTGATCACTAAGAATGATCTCCACTTAAAAGACTCCAGAGGTTAAATCTTAAATTTTTTTGCGCCTCTGCTTTTACAGTCTCCATTGAAAAGACATTCTTCAAAAGATACTTACTCTTCATGGATACTCTCATCTTCTTCCTCTTATGATCAGAAGGGGATGAATCCTTACTATCTATGTAATATGTTTTATCATCTTCTTTTAGCATGAATAACAGAGCTTCCTTACTCTCGTTAGTGATATTGCACATCTTTGAATTGATAATTCAGAAGAATCAAATGGCATCTAAACTCTAGGTACATGCTCCAATGGGAGCATGTTTCTTGAATCATCAATATTTTTTGCTCCTTAAATTTATTCATCTACTATACAAAAAACACCTAAATGCATTCCTTGTTAACAAAATCTTCTCTACCATGGCCTTCTTCTCTATGCAGAACTCCCCTTTAGGTTTTTGCATAATCCATACTCGCTGCATTGAAAAGTATTTTATATCATGAATTATTAGTGGTCTCACATTACTTAGGTAAGTATGAGTTAATGGAGAAGATTTTATAAGAATGGAGAAGAAATGACGAATGCTTTGTATATTCATGTATTCATCTGAAGCAAAGAAGAGACCCCACCCTATGGATGTCCTCCTCTATTTATGTATTTTTTTTAGCTCAACCCTAGAGTTATTACATAAGTGGCTACACCAAAAGAAAAAAAATATTATAATAAAATTATTATGTAGATGTATGTGTAATCATATAATTTAACTTTGCTATGCTATTGGGTCTCTTTATGGAGTTGCTCCAACTTGACGACTTAGCCTATTGAATGAATTTATTGAATTGAACTAGGCAAATTACTTGACGAGTTGGCTGAACAATATTTAATCTTCTATATAAGCACAACAGTAAAATTAAATTGATCAACTTTGTCGAGTTGTATATATCGAGTTATCTTATCAAGCTGGTCACTTTCAACTGTCAACTTTTTTACTTTCCCTAAATATACTTGAAATAATTTAATTAATTTAGGATACTTAAAATTAGCCCCTATTTTAAACTTAGTCTCAAGGCTTTCATAGTGGTACAAAATATTATGTTTCTCAAAGTGTTGTAATATGAGGCATGAGGGTACTATGTCATCATGCGTTGAGCTTATTCATGCACACAAATGATTTTCTTTTCAAACTTTATGGCCAAATGAGATCTTTTTCTTTAATTTCTATGGCGTCTATGTTTTATGTAGTAATTTTTTTACACTTGTTTAAAACCTTTCATGGGTATTAGTTATGCATGCCTACTAAATCTTTTTATTTACCTACTTCTGATTGTTCTGCGTTGTTAGATAAATTACAAATTTGGCTTGTTAGTAGGAAGCTATGTTTTTTTAACTTTAGCTGGTAGATTTCAATTGTTGAAATATACCATATGGAGTTATATTCATTATTAGTTTTGTGACATTAATTTCCTATATGTTTGAGAAAGAAAATTGCTTCCATGTGTCATAATTTTATTTTTAATAATAGTTTAAATTCTAAGCTCCATACTACTTCTTGACTTAAAAGTTCTAAGCCTAAGAATTATGGTAGTCTTAGTTAGCCCAATTTTGATATGATTAATCTTATGTTTTTTGTCGTTTCTTACTGTTCTTCTTCATTGGTGTGGTTCTTTTTGTTGCTTGCTCTAGTTTCTCAGTTTGGGTTCTATATATTTTTTTTTATGTTGATTTGAGCTGAGTCATTTTCTAATCATTTAGTAAAATTCAACTATATGTGTGAATACTTATACTTATACTTATATATGATATTCATTATAGTTAGAAGGAATTTTAATATTTATTTTTTATTGTTATTTCTTCTCCAAGTTTTTGTCTGTTTTGTCTAGTGTTATTTACTTTGTGTTGTTGGATCTTGTTTTCTTTGGTTTTATGTCCCAGTTTTCTCTCTAATTGGTTTTGTTTGCTTTGTTTTCTATTATTGCTTTGGTTTATAGTCTTCTTAATATTTTTTTTCTTCTGACCAGAACAATATTATTTTTGTTTCTTTTTTCCTTTTTGTCATTTTTAAGTTGAGCTATGATGTTCCCCAGCCATGCATTAAAATTCAATCTTATGCTCGAATATTTTGTATAAGATATTCATCATAGTTGGATGAAATTTCAATATTTTTTTCTTTTAGTTGGACTAAAACATCTTCTGCTGATCTAAGGCTACTATCTCTTCCTATTCTTCCTCTTCTATACTGCTTTAGCCTCTTGTCTCCTGTGATTGTTGTTCTGATTCTTTGCTTATCAGAGTTTATGCCTGTTGCTCCTCAGTTTATTTTGGTGCAAGAGATGAATTGTTAGCAATTACTCCTCAACGATATTACTGGTTTGGGTTTCTTTTTTTATTTGATTGTCAACTGTTGTTGGATTTTTTTTTTTTCCTTTTTATTGTGCTTTGCTTTTGATTTCTGTTTTTGGAATTGTATTTCTTTAGTTGTATTTTGTTGTCAATTTTTAGGTTTTGATTTGTTTTATTTGTTTAGTTGTCATCACGGTTTTAATGTCAACATTGAATTGTATTGTTTTATATATATATATATATATATATATATATATAAGTTTGGTAACAAAGTTGAACATGTGCCTCATCTTTTCTCAGAAAAATACTACCAACTACCTATAAACATAAATCTAATCATGAATTCAACTACCCTCAATTTTATAGTACTTAAATATCAATTCTTTTTTTTATGTGAATAATTCTTTACAATATTATTGCTATTTTTTTTGAAATACTTTCCCCATTTAATCCACAATTGACCACCATAGACCAGAATGTGAAATGGCGAGTGATTCAAGAGAAATTTTAAATTTTCATTCACATATTAATGTTCAAACAAATTCATATGTAAACTTACACAACAATAACTGAAAATAAACATGTAGCTACACAATCCAACCATCTAACTCAATTTCTACATTGCCAAATGATCTAAGAATTCACATAAAGTAATATCAATATTTTATTTAACTCAATTGAAAATAAATAAATAAATAAATATTTTATCTAAAATATATAATTTAGAATTAAATTACTCATCAAAATATCAAAAATAAAATTCATACGTTAAAATTAAGAAAGTGAATCACTTATTTAAAACAATTAAAATAGATGATGAACGAAATGAAAAGATTATAATATATATATATATATATATATATATATATATATATATATATATATATTGCAACTTAGCTCTTTCTTTTTTTCCTATTTCACCCAAGCATTGAAACATATCAAGGAAATTACCAAACTAAAGAGAGTAGTAAGAATATCTAGCATCACATTACAATATTCGTGTAACAGGAGAAAAAAAATGAAGATTGAGAATATGATAAGAGACATATTTCCCATCAATTTAACTCAACTCTATTTTTCTCTCTAATAACTTTTAAAACCTAAAAGAGGGAGAGAATAGAGAAAAATAAGCCCAAAAAAGAAAAGCTTCATATGTACAATTTGTTGGAACAACCCAAGAAAAAAGCCTCACTTGCAAGGCTCAAATGCATTCTTAGGAGAGGTAGATTCAAATACAAGGAGAATCAGGTAAGAATTCAGAGGCTGGTAGCAACCTGTAAAACTTATAATTATCATGAGAATCTTTGAATGCAAGCAATAACCAAAAAACTTTAAATTAAAATTGTAATATTGCATCATTGGAATTGTAACCACAGCTTTCAAATCATTTATCAATGATTTAGCAGGCAAACCTTAAAGGCCATTTGAAGAATTTTCAGAACTCGAGGGTTAATGTGCATTTTCAATAAAAGAACCGAGGTATATTGGGAGAATGTCCCCCGAACAAAGTAAGTCGCATAAATCAGTTGAAGGACATCTATTATACCCCAAAATAAAAAATGATTCCTTAGTAATATACACCCATTCAAGTAAATTCGGGACGTGGTTAATGAGGCATTTCAAGTGATGGTAGAATTAAGATTTTACAAAGGAGAAAACAAAGAGGTTCCTCAAAATATAGGGTGTGCCAAATTTACTATAATATACATATAGCCACACAAAAAATTAAAGGTAAATTTCAAAATTTTACACAATCCCTATAATATATCGGCATTTAAACATGTATTGTACGCAAAAATATAAGGTATCATAGACTCCATTGTTAAACGCTTGCAAATAAGCTTAAAAAACTAGCAATCAATCATAAGTCAGCAAAGTTTTTATTTAACCAATACTTCATGGTTTAAATAACCAAGAAAAAGAAAAAAAAGGAAAAAAACAAGTGAACAACCCTTAAAAAAACACTTGAAGAAATATTAGAAGTTCGAAATTAAAAATTAAACAGAACTGACCTGCATCAAAACCATGTTTGCCGCCTATGCTGGCTCTGGAGAAGGTAACACGAGCGAGCTATCACATAACATGGCAGAAGAAAACCGGCAAACTGCAGAGATATCTGAAAATTGAATCCCTGGGTTAAGTTATAATAGCCATCAAAACCCTATCAAGTTAAAGATGCATCTTTTATCTCATGAAGCACTTTAGCAAGCATTACAAAATATAAAAAAAAAACTGAGAAAACTTACACCAGTCTCCAAAGATTTTATATTATATTTGCTTAATCTAGACAGTTAAGCAGAAATTACGTTGTATTAGCCCATAATCTCTCTGATATTATGCAAGACACCATTTCAATAATTGAAATTATGTTCACTCAGCCAAATTGGAGAGGATAAACTTACATTGAAGAAGGCAGACACATCCTGAACCATCAGAGGGTCACTTGTGACAATGAGAATTTGGCGAAAAAATAAAAGCAGTATCAGCTGCAGAAAACCAACTTCTTTCAGAAGTCATACCAATTAAGTTTCATAAAGCACCGAAAATGGTTTGGATGCAGCCAGTATATGACAATATGAATAAAGTTAAATGGGTATATTAGTTTTTAAATAGTATCAAAACATACAATAAGGGCAACAACTCTGCAACAGGCAATGCCACTGTTATGTGCAGCTGCGTAGTCTTCATATTCAGCTTGTAGCAACTCTTGCTCTGCAGCAGCAATAGCCAGAAAATGGGAATCATGCAGATCAATCCTTGGACCCCAGGCTTGTCTATCAGAACAAAATCAAAAAGGGCGAGTCAACTTATGAAGAAAGAAAAAAAAATTTCTTTTAAAAAGAATCAAGATAAGCTAACGTTAGAAGCTATATTTCCAAATTGTCAGCTGGATAATACATTATATATCTTAATCTATACTTATATACCAATAAACTAGTTTAAACTATCGGTTTATGGCATATTTATCAAAAAAAAAAGGACGAAAAAGGCGAGAGCACTAAAAGCATTGGGAAACTTGCGACTCAAAACCATGTTAAAAATTTTGCATTGTTTTTTTTTTTTTTGGAGTTGTAAGTAGAAATGACCGGTTCTTATCCCCAAATTTAATATTCCATTTGGAAACTTTTCTTTTAAAGTTGAGCCCGAGAAAAGCTTAAAAGAAACTTTCTTATAGCCAATTAGTTTCTTTGAAACTTACATTTTAGTTTTTAATCATGTGTGTGAAAGTTGGATGTATTATTCCTGCAAGTTTGATAGAAATGCACTTACCTAATCTCGAGGGGAAATCATCTCCTAGAAAAAGTATAAGTTTAAATTTCTTATACTGATAGCTTCTTTCATTGACTTCTAAATAACTGGTATTTCTTGCTATTGATTTTATCCAAATTTAACATAATAAAAAATCAATTTATGGTGATAAAAATTACAAGTGGATGTTGACTTTATGTGGTTCAAACGTTCA
>NEWO01000703.1:91135-107624 GCA_003013225.1 Phalaenopsis aphrodite
GATGGTGATATAGATGGGGATGTTAATAGTAGAATTCAAGTTGGTTGGTTGAAGTGAGAAATGCTTCGAGCCTTTTGTGTGACAGAAAAGTACCACTTAGACTGAAAGGAAAATTTTATAAGATGGTGGTGAGACCTGCAATGATCTATGGCGTTGAATGTTGGCCTTTAAAAGAGAAGCATAATAATAAGTTAAGTCTTGTCGAGATGAGAATGATTAGGTGGATGAGTGGCTTTACACTTAGAGACAAAATGTGAAATGAATATATTTGTGATAGGGTTGGTGAAGCTTCTGTGACGGACAAAATTAGAGAAAGTCGTCTTAGAAGGTTTGGTCACATTAAACGTCGATCATCTGATGATCCGATTAGGAGAGTAGATGTTCTAGATTTGACTTGTGTTAAGAAAGGCAGAGATAGACCTAGGAAAACTTGGGCTTATTGAATTAAAAATGATCTTAATTTACTAGAACTAAATGAAAATATGACACAATAGGACGCAATAGAGAAAAAGGATTCATGTGGCCGACCCCACGTAGTGGGATTAAGGCTTTGTTGTTGTTGTTGTTGTTGTTGTTGTTGTTGTTGTTGTTGTTGATTTATATATCTTACATCATTCCAATTGCATTATGAAATTCCAACCGTAAAATGGCATATATCAAATTGGTATCAAAGCTTATTATTATATTATCTAATCAAATTAAATGTAGCACATATAAGTTGGGACAAAAAAAAATTAAATTAATAAGGTAATTAAAATAAAATTTTACAAACTATGGTTCTAACCAAATATAATAAGGCTATATTCCAATATTCAATGAGAAATAAAATTTTTTTCCAGCTTAGTTTGATAATCTGAAAATTTTCTTCGAAAAGTATGTTTAATAGTTGAAGGGTTGACCATGATAGATGGTTTAATATTTTGGATAAATATTACTAATAAGTTATCAAGAACTAATATGAAGCATATACTTGACGAGTAATAACATAGTTTGATGATTATAGAGATCAACTGGTTGATTAATTTTAAAATTATAAATAAGGTAAATAAAGCAATGTTAGAGTATCATGTAAGGTTTATAAATCTATCAAGTATTATGTACCATAAGATTATTTTGTTACAATCATTTATTTTACTAAAGGTCCTAAATTTAACAATAATTCATCCAAAATATTGCATGAGATTTTATATGTAGTTCGGGCTATTGCGATAACTATTACACTTCTTTTCTAAGTCTATAAAGAAAAAAAAAACAATGTCTTGTCCTCTGAAGCATGGTGCATACGCACCAACATAAAAATTACGATTAATTGACAATGTAGTTTATAAATAGTCATTAGATAATATTTCAGATGCAGAAACTGATTTGGAGTCACATTATGAAAGTACATCTGCTAATTTTGAATATAAACCTGTATATATACTTGGGCAATAATCAATATCTGAATTATAAATTGAAATTGGACATCTGATCAAGCCTGAATTTAAAATTTCAACAGAAGTTGAACCTATTTCTAAATATGAAGATGAACAAATCATATGCCATGTAATTGATGAATTAACTGAGCAATCTTATAATAAATTTTTTTATGAATTAGAAATTTATATTATTTCAATGATGAATGATTAGATTGATGATTACTTTATTTTTGGTTCGTGATTAAATAACATAAAAATTCATAAAATGAACTTTATGATGAGAGCTAAGTAGAATCAATATTTCAATCAATTTCTTAATTGTAAATGTATTAAAAGAAATTTTAAATATAAAATTATATCGATATGGCTAATCAGTGCATTAAATGTAACTAATATTTAAGCCAATTGGGTTATTTTTTTAAAGAGATTGTCCGCCCTCATAAATATAATCATTGTGTGGTTTGCCCGCTTGCAATCACATTACTATTTTCATATAATAGTCAGCTATGACAATATTACTATCCTCAGGACGCATTTTAATTTTATTATGTTCATTAATTGATAACGTTAACATGATTTATATGATTATGGATTTTGTAGAAAATGGAGTGCTAAACAATGACAGTCACAAAGTTTCTACCAATGTGAACAAAAGCAGCATGCACATTCAACCTAGTGATAAAATCATGATGTGTTTAAATTCAAAAAGTTTTCCATCAAGAACCTTTAAGAAATTAAATACAAGAAAAGCAAGGCCAATTAAAAACTTATCCAACATTGAAACTAATGTTTTAAATTGAAAATTTCCAAATATTCAAATATTAAAAAAAAATTAATCTATTTGATTTGATCATATTTCATGAGCCAATTGCAATTAATTCCTTAGATTCTACTCTCTTTTCATCTCCTTATGAATCTACAACCAAGTTTCTAGTCGATAAATCTATATACAACTTTATAAGATTATTTTGAATGACGAGAATCTGTCCATTGCTGATCATAGGGTTCTAAAGATATCTCATTCACCACCAAGAAAGGCATTTCTAATGAATCATAAATTATTCCACTGTAAGCACAAATTCGAAATTACTTCGCAGATATTATAAGACCAATACATTATAATCAAAAAATTTTCAAGCAGGGCATTTTATAAAATGTCTATAACAAAATTCTAGTGTCGCTAATCTTATAGCAAGTTTACGATTATTTAGTCATTGATAGCACGAAGCAGAGTTCAAGTTCCAACTCTTTTAGTGGGTGTGGGATTTCTATGGTGTAATTTCTAAAATAGATCACATGTAAAAGATTCAAGGTTCTCGTTCCTATTGTGGGAATTCAACAAAATGGAGTTTCTTTCGTATTACTAACTTGAACAGAACAAACATTGAAGTAATTAAAGTCTATAAATATAGTTTCTAAGGCATAAAATTGGATATATATGATTGAATAAAAAATTTCTTCCAATTTTTATTATGAAGCGAATAAGTTAGACATGTGATTCCTTTGATTATGATGCAAATGTAACTACTTAAATCTCGAGAAAAATTATCTCTTTATGCCAACAAGAGACTTGACTTTCTTACAATGGTGACATATTTCCCTAACCCAACTTCTGCCACAAAACTTGTTATTAGCTTGCTAGTGCTCTTAATTTTGTTCAAATTTCACAAAACTGAAACCTATTAGTGATGATTAAATTACAATTTTCTGCTGATTTTTCATAGCTCACATTTCATCAGTTTTTTTTTTTTTAATTCAATCACTAAATTATAGTTCACCATCCAATTCTCATATTTATTATTTTCCTTCAATCTTATTTTGTGGTTTGTGAATAGTGAATCCTAATTTTTTCTTATATGATTCATCACATAATTGTGATTGCACATAAAGCATCTTGCACCACTAATGATTGTATGTGATGCAATTTTAATTTCTGGAAAGGGTAAAAGCCTAGTCTAAGGGCCTATGATGTGCTATACACACAAACATCAAGAAAGAGATGGCTGCCACATGTACGAAAACATCAAGAGAGCTGCCATATTAAAAAACAATTCTCAGTAGTTTGACTTTGAAAACTTCTCCAGTGGGAAAATAAAAGTTAATTCAAAATCTGAAGCCAGACCTCAAACCTGATTTTATCTCTTAAAATGAACTCAAGAATGTTAACCATGACACTTAATGCTAAACATCAATCTGACCTTTATATCCATGAAACTTGAGAGTTAACCATCTAATGGACCCGCATATTTGAAAGATTTAAAAACCAGAGGAGGAAAACAATACAAAAACCAACAAAGAGAGAATGAACTTTAATTGATTACCAAAGAGAGAAAAAAAAAGACTTGTTGGAACGAGAATGCTTAAGCATCAGATAAAATTCATAAAATCAAAAACAAAGATAAGACACAAGTATACGCATTCAACGAAAAATCTTTTTGAACTGCTAGTATCATGCCCTTTTCAATGATTGATGTGCAAGAAAAACAGTTCACCTTTCCCAGAAGAAAAAAAAAAAAAACTTACACCATAGTCTTGAAATGTAAAAATAAACAAACCAAAGATATTTGAAAAGTACCTGATATCAATTGCTAGTACATCAGAATTTGTCTGGGAAGGTGGTGCAGAGTAATTTGGTGCATACATCTGTAAAGGGAATAAGTTACAATTCCTTAGATATGCTTAACCAAATGGAGAAGGTGGCAACATACAAATAAATTTTATAGAGTTTACTTGAAGAAACTTGGGAGAAGCGACCTTTTTTTTTGGAAGAAGTGGCTTAAACTATTTTGCATCAACTTATCATAAACAAAAACTGGTTTACAACAAATTCTTAATGTTGAAATTCAAAATAATACGGAATAAAGTGGAATACTTGATTATTTCATTGATATGAACGAGGGTATAAGAAACCATTACAACAATCCTATAATAGGAAAAAAAATTAAAAATAAATGATATAAAAAGAAAGATATATCACCTAATATCTCCAATAACCAATTCATATTAATTATTAGGAGATATAGGAAATAACATAAAATAGTAAAACAAATAATTCCTAATCCAAGAAAATAAATATAAAATAGGAAAGTAAAAATCTCCTTAATCGAAAGAAATAATTTATTCCTAATAACTTGTTACAGGAATAAATTATTTCCTATTAAAATTCCTAACACTCCCCCTCATGTTGAAACATGGTTGAGCAGGATAAAATTAAAATAAGATAAATCCTAAGAGGTCAATCTACCAATAAAATAATCCTAAGAAAAGGATAATTCTAACTTTAATTTTCAAAACATACATAAAAAAAGGAATAAAAATACTAGAATAATGGAAATGCAATCTTTGGATTTGCAACAACAGAAACTACTTGAAAACTTCATGTAGTAAATTGAAAAATAACACAACTCATCTGACAATTTGATTTCTTAACAACTTGCAACAAAGACATTTTCAAATAAATGTAAAACAATAAGAAGTTGTCCATTATTAGAAATTTTAAATAAAAACTCACACTCTGCTTAACAGTCTATTGTCTATACTTTGCTTAAATATATAACATAAATCCTTGATAAGAGAATGCACAAGGAAACTAGAAAAAAACAAAGATAAAAAAGCTTTTTCCTTCAATAAAAGGCAAAAAAATATCTTTCAACAAAGGAACACGAAGTAAACTACAACATGAAAGATGTAAACATGCAATTCTCATCTCAAACACTATGTGGAATGCTTTCTTCGATTTAAGGAAGCCAACTTAGGCAAGTACGCCTTAAATGGCTATATAACCTGGTTGCATGTTTCACATGTAATATCCCCTTTCTTATTGCACCACTTCTGTATACACTTCCTGTGGGCAAACTGCAAGAAAAAATTTTCGAAAATTCAATCACAAATTGAACAGAAAAGAAACATTGAAAAGGCATCAGGAATTAAGCTCGATGCAGTAGGAATTCAAAAGGCAATAGGAGATTAAGCAAGATTTAATCAAAAAGTAAACACAACAAAGAGATGTCATTGGTGGAATACTTCAAAGTAAAGAAGTTTTCTCATGAAAGGTATTTTTTTTCTTAGATTCAGACAACATAAGAATTTTGAAAGACAAGCAGAAAAAAGCATCCAAAAACCAAAAAAGATAGACCAACAACCTAAATTATGCCATGAATCTAAAGATCAATCATGGAGACATATGATAGAGAAATAGCAATCATCTCAACTACAAGCAAGTAAATTATAAATGAGATATCCTTTGCAATTTAAAAATATGCTCATCTAGGTGCCTAAAACATTACACAATGTGGTAATTTTCCATCAACATTGGGACTGAATTCACAAATAAAGATGAAACCAACTTTTTTGTAAAGCAAATTATTTCTGAATCGCTGATATTTGAATCAAATTTATGTTGGTATTACAAAGACAACAACAAAACGCTGTAATCACATTAAGTGGGGTAAGCTACATGAACCTTTTTCTCCACCGTCCTATTGAGTGTCATAATTTCATGTAATTCTAATAAATTAAGATAAATTTTTATACAACATGTCCAAGCCTTTTTAGGTCTTGAATCAAATTTATGTTGGTATTACAAAGAGAACAACAAAACGCTGTAATCTCATTAAGTGGGGTCAACTACATGAACCTTTTTCTCCACCATCCTATTGAGTGTCATAATTTCATGTAATTCTAATAAATTAAGATAATTTTTTATACAAAATGTCCAAGCCTTTTTAGGTCTACCTCTACGTTTCATAACACAAGTCAAATCTGAAATATTTATTCTCCCAACTGGGTCATTTGGTGGTTGACGTTAAATATGACCAAATCATCTAAGTCAAATCTAGACATTTATGTTGGCATTATGGCTTCAAAATCAGTTTAAGTTATTGATAATAATATTTGAACATAACTAATTAAAAATACATCAAATTAAGGGATCTTTAATTAACTCTTCATAATGTTTGAAGTATATGAGCAAGAGTTCAGCTCTTAGAGGCCAAACTGCAATTTTCCCACCAAGCACAAATACACAATGAGATACTAATAAATTCTATTGTAGCATTTTACATCAAAGCAATTCAATATTTTAGTCTCTCTCATAATTCTCAACATAAAATGAAAATGCTCAAGCACTTCTTGATCATGTTCTTCTAGTGACATCATTGCATGACGATAAATCAAGAAATTTCACCAGTTAGGCCACTCCAAAGAGACCACATCCTAGTATTGCTTAACATCTCTCCAAAGAGACAACATATTAGATTACTTAGCACACAAATTATAACTAGGAAATCAGGACACAGCTAAGACAACTAACTTATAGAGTATGGAATTAATTGCACAAAGAACTCAACACAAAGCATATTCTGGCTAAAAATCAAGCATAGTTTAAAGAACAAATTAAATTAAGCCCATCATGTCCTTAACTACATATTTACCATGCATTTCTCAAAGATTCCTCACTGAAGCACTCAATAAAAGCAAATCAGCCCAGCAAATAACAAGCCATTAACAATTTTGGAAAATCCAAACCAATTCTTCAGGTTAGAGCAACAAATGCAAATTAAAGCATGCCATCCTCCTTTAAAACAAAACAAATTGAATAAAATCAATTAAATACTTCCAATCCTTCCATTTGTTCATCAGTCCAAAATAAACAAACATGCCAGTCCAAAATAAACAAACATGCGATGAATTCAATATCTATAAGCACAAATACAAAACGAAAACCCAGTCAATAGAAATAAGAAGAAGCATATTTAATTACCAAAATATATCTCAAGAAGACAAAGTTTAAAAATAAAAAAAATTAAACAATTTGCACAAAAATCATGAATCATGAGAAAACTATTACAAAAAATTTCACTCATATACCACAAAATACATTTTGTCCCTCCAGCCAAGCAATCAGCACAATAACAACCAGGGTTTCTCCGACATGACGAAGAAAATGAAAAAAGAAAAAAACAAACTTCTCGAGAAGTGACAAATAAGGAGAGGGGAAAAGACCTTAAGGGTTCCACAGCAAGCACAAGGGCTCTCCATGTCGCTCTCAAACCCTTCCTCCTGGCAAATTCTGCACTCAACCATCTCCCTCCCTCCTCCCTTCTTCTTACCAAACTTCGCCTCTCCCTTCCAGCTGTCCGAGCACTCACCCTCCTCCCCAGCCCCCGCCGGAGCACTGTAACCGCCATCAACTCTAGCCGCCGGCCCGTTTCCAGCGTCGAAGCAGGCGGACGCTATGATCCTGTCAACGCACACCATAAACTCGCCCACAACCCCTCTCTCCATCTACTTCCCTCTCTCTCTCCCAAACCCTTCTTCTGGAGCGAAGAGCGGTAATGGCAGACCGAAGTGGGGAACTTAGGGGTACTTTAGAGAGAAAAGGATGAGTGGAGGGAGAAAAGAAGTAAAATGATACAGTGGAATTACATAAATACCCTTTTTAAGTGAACAGCCAAATGGAGCTTATAGCCGTGGACACTTTTTATTAAAATATCACATATTAACTTATCTCAAATCATGATCATCCATATGACCTGAGCTTTGGTTCTTATTTGTCACTAAATCAGTCTGACTCATAACGCTTGAGTTTGTAAACACACAACACATGGAAGAAAATTAGGAAGAAGTATTATAGAAAGAACATATGATCATCCATGTGACCTGAGCTTTGGTTCTTATTAGTCACTAAATCAGTCTGACTCATAACTCTTGAGTTTGTAAACACACAACATATGGAAGAAAACTAGGAAGAATTATTATAGAAAGAAAATACTTCACTAAAAAAGAATGATTACAACACTCGAATGCTTGGAACTTTAGATTATTCTTGGATGCCTCCAAATGAGAGGGAGGAACTCCTATTTATAGTCCTCCCAAGCTTGAGAGAAATTTTTAGATCATATTAGAATTGTCTGATTTCTAAATAGTTCTATACTATTCTTATATAGGCATACATAGAGCTAGACTTTTCTAGATTATTCTTGAGTTATCCTTGGAGCTCTTTCCTTCTAACATTCTTCATTATGTGGTGGAATCTTTTAGAGTTACTTGAATTGCTCTTATCCATCTGATCTTTTCTAAAACATTCCATCCCATTGTTGTCTTGTCGATTTCTTAAATATAGATCATGGGAGAAATTCTCGTAAAAGTGACGTCTCTAAAAATTATGTTACAAAGTTTCGGTAGATAGATTTATATCCTTGTTTGAATATAAATTTTGCTCCCTACGTGTCAACACTACTAAAGAATATTAAGTTCAGATTCCAGACGCAAGCTGATATTTTTTTCTAGCACTACACTGCCTATTAACCTTTATGATTGAATGCAGAGGAGAAGAGAGAAAGAGGAGACATCAAAGCAATTTTGAACCTAGCGGAAAGGGCGGCCACAATGGCAAAGGAGGTCATCTTTTTATTTGGTGCTAATTTAATTTTTGTCTAATGTGACTTGGCCGCGCTGCTTTTAAAAGAGACATCTAATGGTTTTACGATTTTTAAGATTTATATCTCTCTATGATATATATTTTATAATTTTTTTTATATTGTTCATTTATGCGCTGCCGATATTATTAAAATCATTCAAATATTTTTTTAATAGTTTTTTTTTTTGCATACTTATTTTTTGATCTTAATAGAATATGAAACAATTTTTTGATGATCTATTATAAATTTTATATTGTAACAAGAGGTTTTCTTAGGCATTTGTATTAAAGATTAAGACTGATTTATTTGTATGAAAATAATATAGTGTAAAATAAGTATAATACAGAAATAATGCCCTTTACTTGGAATAATTTACCGTTATTTGGTTCATTGTAAAATAGTGTCTATCATGATGGTCGGAGTTGGAGGCTACCAACACTAGTGTTCTGAAAATGTGACGAGAGACGACCGGCCACAACAATGGTGGCAATCAATGGCTCAACACTGGCCAAGGGTGGTGGGGGTAGCTAAGGCTCCGAATGATGACAGTTTATGTAAGGATGTGTATTTTGAATTTAGTCATATCCAATGAATTCAGTCACCAAACCCCTGAAATCACAAGTCCTACCAAAACAATGCATTAATGCCAACCAAACAACCCAAATGGTCAACAAATTTACAAAACTATCTTAAATGATTTAAAAAGATTTATTAGTTAGATCAAGCTTTGAGTAATGTTTATTCTTTCACACTTTCTAATTACATATTTTTCTTTTTATAAGTATATAATCCTTACTCATATAAAATTTTCAAAACAAGAGCCTTATTAAATACATGCATCTATTAATCATAAAGACATAATCTTAAAAGTCAAATAAGGGTGTACATTTTTTATTAATATAAAAGTGTTGGAGACATCAAGTGGACTGCTTGGCTGCAAGGCATGATTCTAATTAAATGTTCATTAAACAGGACTTCAATCACAATACTTTTTAAAATTTAAATGATCAAATTTTCTTTAGGAGACATTACTTTGTAATACCAACTTGATTGTTTTATTGCAATAACATTTAATTATATTATTTCAAGGATTTTGTCTTCTCTAGGGAAAAAATTTGCGTACGTAAGATGTACGCAGCGATGCGTACGTCAGTAGGTTATAGGGAGGATTTGAGGGTTATATTCGCGTTATACCCCCTGTAACCTTCTCGTAACCTACAGAAGCGCAGAACTTACTAGAAGGTACAGGTAAATTACAAGTAGGTTACAGAAAGGATACATGGAGTATAACACGAATGTAACCCCCCAATACCTTCCTCGTAACTTCCTGACGTACGCACTGAGACGTACGCAACAGTACGTACGTCTTACGAATGCAAATTTTTCTCTTTCTCTAGAAGCAAAGTTCTTGAAGACAAAAATGTATGTTATATCATACTCACAATGAAAAATCTAACAAATAATCAATGGAAATACCTCTAGAATACCTCAAAAGACATCTTGTAAAGCTTATAAGCTGCATATTTGTAATTTTAACTTTCGTCGTTATTTGATAAAATGCTTAAATTTAGAGAGATCGCCATATTATATTTCTAATCAACAAAAGTTTTTTAAGAAAATCATCAAAATGTTGGAAATATATAATTTTATTCAAGGTTCATCTTAAATATAGGTTTGTATTATTTGATCAAGACCAAAAAAAGGAACCAGACAAATGGCAGTCGATTGCATATTGCTACTCTTAAAACATTACTAACAATAGTGAATGGAATAAAAAAATTAACATAATTAAGCATAAATTTCAACCAAATGTTTAAATATCAATATATTTGTATTGAAAATGTTTTGAATTGGCTTCGGGAACACCCCAATTCTATTTTTTGTAAAGTGAAGGTAGAAATGAATCTAATATTATTTATAGTGTCATAATCTTAGATCAATTGGATCTAAATCGAGCACTCAAAGATGTATAAATATTTCAAAACACATTTGAGAGAACAAACAACTATTGATTTTTTTTTTCTTGTAATTGTAGTCAAAATTAACATCTAAATGAGATAAATTTGATGCTCAAAATCACTCAAATACGACATTATTATGATATCATGTTTCTATAAAATATTTTGTACTCCTGATGATCAACAAAGCTGTCAAATTTAGTATCATGATTTGTAGTCGAAATACCCATCTTTAACATAAAAAACATGTATGAAACTTGATGCGAGCTATAAATTCGCGGTAGTTGAGTAATGAATTATCATCTTAGTATTGCATGAGAATTCGACACACATTCAGGTAAAATGAAACAACCACAAATGACACCATAAGTTTTTACGTGGAAACCCGTGAAGGAAAAAAATCACGGGTTTGGCTCAGATGTAAAAATCTACTATGGGTTGATGATTACAAATACTCCTTGTCCCATTGACGAGAAATGATTACTAGGTTTTACAAATTACAATGTCGACTTGCCGCTTCCAGTCAGGGTTGGTTGACAATGATTGGTGGTGATCGACGGTGGTCAACGGTTGACGACGATCTGTGGTGGTTGACATTGATAGTAGTGCTCGATGACGATCGGTGGTTTTCGATGGCAATTATCAGTTGTCGACGACGATCGACTGTATTTCACGGCGATCGACGGCGCGGTGGGTTTTGAAGGTAGTCAATCGTTGCAGACGTTTTTCAGAGGTGGTCGATGGTGGTCGATGATGACCGGTGGTGATTGAGGGTGACAGAGCTGGTGTTGAATTTCAGCTCATTCTCAAAGCTTTAAATTCTCTCTCAAACCTTCATTCCTCTGTCATGAGAGGGGGGTGATTACTAGGTTTTACAAGTTACAACGTTGACTTGTCATTTTCAGTCAGAGTTGGTTGATAATGATTGGTGGTGATCGACGGTGGTCAGCGGTCGACGACGATCGGTGGTGATTGACAACAATGGTAGTGTTCGATGATCATCAGTGATTGTCGATGAAAATCATCAGTTGTCAACGACGATCGACAATGTTTGGTGGTCATCGATGACACTGTGGGTGTTGAAGGTAGTCAACAGTTGCAGACGGTTTTCAGAGGTGGTCGATGACGGTCGACGACGGCCGGTGGCGATTTGACCGTGACAAAACTGTTGTTGGACTTCAGCTCATTCTCAAAGCTTTTAGTTCTCTCTCAAACCTTCATTCCTCTCTCATGAGAGGGGTGGGCTCTATTAATAGTGTGTTCTGGGTGCAATTAATGTAAGAATATGAACCACTTTGATTGGACAGTCTGGAGAGCTTCTTTCGATCAAATAATGTTTGATGGAATTTGAGTGCCCTAAATGATGTTAGAATTGAGCAATCTCAGGCTTGTTAGATTTGTCTTGTTGAGACGTTGAATTCGACTATAGGCTTGATATATTCGACATTCGCTTAACCTTATAAATATGTTCAAAAAAATTTCAAATGTGGTTTAATAACTTGATCTGAGCTTGGTTTGTCTCGAATTGGACTAATTTTGGTAACATTAGGTTCTTCCTGTCGAGCTGGTCAGTTTGACTGTAAGTTTGCTGAAATTGAAACTCTCGATGAGTTTTTATCGACATTTGAATATTTCTTGCTAAAAGTTTACATACATATATACCTAATCCGTAACCTTAATTCTTATGTATTTATATTTCTAACCCCTAAACTTCAATTTTTACATACATATATACCACATCACATATTCACATATGCATGAAAATGTGTATTTTTCCTTTTGGAAGTTAAAATAACGGCATTTTTTTGTGTCATGAAATATTTGAGCGGTATAAATCAAAAAGAATAAAACTTAGGTCTTAGACATGTAAATATCTAAGAATTGGGTGCTGTATATGTAAAAGCCCTCCTTTTAATGCTTTGTAGACCGTTGGTTTGGCAATCCTTTTATGCAAATGATTGCCAATTATTTTTTGCTGGGCCAAGTCGTATAGTCGTATTTAGTTTGGTAGCTCTCTTTTGCACCAAAACGTACTCTTTTCTTATTTAATAAAATTTATGACTCAAATTGAGAATTTGGACATATGATTTTCTCCAATTATTATGGTATAAATTTATTTATATTTCATGATAACATCATAACATGTTTATGAAAATATCTAATCAACTAATCTTTACTCAAGAGAAGAGCTAAAAATATTTATCCTATTGTATGATATGTATTTAGATTATTAAATTTAAAAATTATTCAATAAATAATTAATTATAAGTTGATTTGATTTATCCTCCATTATTTCATTAGGTAAAACGATAGAAATGAGAAACGTTGCCCTTTAAAGGAAGGAGCAATTCTCTTCAAAATAAAGCAAACGATTATCGGTTTATAGTTTTATAAGTAAAGCTGTCGAGTATTCTAGAGAGGAAAGGTGGTCCGGACGCCTTTCGTGGTTGAGAGAGAGAGAGAGAGAGAGAGAGAGAGTAGAGAAGACATTCCTTTTGTTGCCTAGCAGTATAGGTTTGTTACGTCCCCTCAAGCTGGCTGTCTGGTGGAGTGATACTAAGCTTGATCCAAAGAGTGTTGATGGCATAAGCAGTATGACTTTTTGTAAAGATGATGATCTCTTGATCTGAAGAGTTGATGTGCAAAATTTGAAAGAACCTCATTGTGATGCGATCTCAAATGAAATGATAGTCAATCTCGACATGTTTTGTGTGGGCGTGGAAGATTGGGTTGAGTGCTTTGACGATAGTGTTGTCACAAAAATTTAGGGTGCAGTTATTTATAGGGATGTGAAACACTTGAAGAAGTTAGAGAATCCATAGGACGTCGATTGTAGCTATGACAAGGATACGATGTCTAGCTTTTGTGGATGTCTGTCCTGCAAGTCACTAGTCTAGCCAGAGTCGGAATAAGTGTGAAGCTGTAAGTTTCTCTTGGTGATGGGGAGGTTTTGGTGGCGCAGTGGATGAATTGGTGTCATGATGGTGTTGTGTCTGTGTTGTTGTTAGGAGGTGGTGCTGTAGTGGATGAGTTCATGTCAATGTGTTACTGTGAGGAGGCGGTGGTGTGTTGGATGAGTTAATATCATGATGGTGTTGTGTGAAGGTGTAGATCTCTCTAGATAATGCATTTACTAATTTTATCAATTCAATAAACAGGACTTTAATTCAATACTGTTAACTTTTGATTATTTTGAATAATATTTCAAGTCAAAATTTTGAAATATGCTAGTTTACTAATTTTAATTTAACTATCTTATTTCTAGCCATCGAATCAAAATCAAAAGATTAAATTGGACAATAATAGAACAGGCATAAGTGATTTTGAGTTTGGACCGAAATAATTAAATGACTGTTTCACAGTTGAACCGATCGAACCGGTCAACCCGGTCTGATTTTTAAACTCACAAAAAAAACATCTATTTTATTTTAAATTACTAGTAAATCTATTCAAAGGTTGGAGCATTCCTCATATATTTAAGACAATTCTTTTGGAATTTTATGGTGAAAATAATATGTTATAAGGCCTGTAAATATAGAACTGAATGGAATATTAAATAGGGATATTGGAAGCCAGGACTCAACCTCAGGCAAAAAAATGAAAGCCGACAATAATAGCTATATCAACTTTGCTTGACTACAATTTCCACTTGTTAGATTGCAGGGGTGGAACGAGGGCAAAGCAAATTTTTTTTTCAGTATTTTCCTATCCAAATAAATACTAGAAGACAAAAGTAGTGTATGGTTAAATTTTATAATGCATCACAGCACTCCATATATTTGTGCCACATGCTTTTAACTAGCAAGCCTACCCTAAACTGACAAAAAATAAGTCTTTATAGTGAGATAAATTCGGTTTTATCTTCATATACTTACTTATTGGATTCAAAGGTTTTTTTAATTTGGTTTTAACTGGTTCAAACCTAATTTAAACATAGACCTGTATATGTGTCATGTGATCCTGCAATGCTGCATAAAATGACTTTCTGTCTTGTACTTCAAATCTCCTCAGGAATGTGTGGATTAAGTGTCATTCTCTTGAGCTGTTATTGCGTGCGGACGGCACACACATCTGTCCAATGAATTTTTTTTTTTAAAAAAAAAATTTTAAAGTGGGCTCACTGACATACACTTTTTGGTAAATGAGGAGTTTTTATTGGCCCATCACACATATCTCTGCGTACGGTGGGCGGACACAATAATATCACCTTTCTCTTGTAATTTATATCCCCATCTGCTCCATATTTCTTCCAATCCGAACTTGAAAACGTCGGATCTCTGTTCCTACCATCACTTGCCACTTAACATCTGCATTATTTCTATTTTTCTCTATTTTACCCATAAAATCCAACCAGTTATGCTTTGTGTCCCATTGTTAATTTGAACTAGTTCAGCTCTAAAAGCCGACTGATTGGCCAAAATCTCTTTGCTTGTCATCATCAAACAGATAATGGTCTTCGCGGTCACTCACAAGTAACTTGGGTAGTGCATTCTGAGAAAACTATAACAATGGAAACAATCTGAGCCAAGTGATAGCTTGAATTCATTACTTGTTAAAGGAGAAGACTGGTAATATCAAGCGAAAGGGTGAATTTTTCTCACTATAAAAATGTTAGATCTTGTCTCACCTTTCTTATAGCAAGTTATGTACAATGTCAAACTATCTTGTAACACACATAACACGTGAAGAGCACTACCTCACCATGCAATATTATTGTTCCAACATGATTAGATCTAACATAATTCAAACCATCAAATTGTGGTTCAAACTTTGAATTATATTTGAACTAGCTTGAACAACAATGAATTCAAAACAGTTCTAATGACATTTTAAGGACTTAAATCTCGAATGACTTATCCGTGAATACAAAATGCTAATCTCTTATTAAGGCTCTCTTAGTCTAAAAGTATATTAGAGTGTAATTATCCAATAAAAATTAAATGAGGCATGCTTATTCAAATAAATGCATTATGTAGAGAATAAAGTCAAATTTACTTATAGTAAAAGTACGAATATAAAATAATGAGAATAATTAGTTAATATTAAAGATAAACTTACTCTATAGTTTTTGTATCGGAGAACGAGAAGTTAGGTTAAAAAAAATCTTTTTATAAAAAGAGATATCATTATACGTCAATTAAAATTATAATTTAGGAAAAAAATAAATTGTTGAATTTGAATCTGTCCGATTAATCTCACCCAAGTAATAGAGCATAAAATATGTGAGAGAAAATGAGAGGAAAAAAAAAGAGTCTGTGCATTAAAGAACAAATTCTTTTATAAGTGACAAATTATCCCCTTATTGTAGATATGACCCACTCCTATTTATAGGTAATGGGGTATAAAGTGTATAATTACATGCTTGCCCCTACTTTTTATGAGGAAGTTACAAAGTATTATAGGTATAAAAATAAACAAGCATATGGATTGGCTGCTTATTACTCGGCTGGCTGAGATCAATGCACCTTAGGTTAGCTAGGCCTGTTCGTCCGACTCTGCTAAGTTGAGGTAGCCCGTAGGCTCTGGTTTCCTTTCAACCTTCTGGACTTCACTTGGTCTGCTTGAGTCAACCGGTCGATTGCCTTGGCCTAGCTTTTGACTGGCTACTGCTGACCCATGAATGAGAAGCTCTTTTTAACAGGGTCAGATTAGGTTATCGAGCAGAGAGTGAATCGGCGTAATCCGAATGGTA
>NEWO01000703.1:107681-126262 GCA_003013225.1 Phalaenopsis aphrodite
TATATATATATATATATATATATATATATATATATATATATATATATATATATATATATATATATATATATATATATATATATGATTTTAGAAAAGTAAATTTTCTTTAATTTTGAAAAAAAAAATGTTTTGATTTTAAAATATGAGATCAAACCGATCTCATACTTGCAATAGTTTAAATAAACCAACACAACACCGCAAGTGATGTACCTATCCTTGAGAATAGACACATTAGTTGATAGTGAGATTCGATTAAATAAAGTATAGAATTTATAACATCTATTTTGGTCTGCAAAACCTTTTATGTTGACTGACAAGTTCTCCTATTCAATATAGAAAATTAAATAGGATTTATATTAAGCTGGGTTCCAAAGTTCCCTATAAAGGCAGACTCATATAGTTACTTACATCTTAAGTGACCAAAGTCGCTTAAGAATACTCTTGATTCAGATTAGTGGTTTTGCCTTCAAGAATTTCAAAGTTCAAGGTTTTCAAGATTGGGCATTGGAAGTTCAAAATGGAATGGATCAAATAGGAACATTTATTTTTAGGAATACAAAGAAATAAAAAGTAGGAGATGTCAGTGATTCGAGTGGAACCTTGGTCACTTCTTAAATTATCCTACTATTTAGCTTAAATTTTGAGAAAGAGATTACTTTATGTTTCATCCTATCAATTTTATTATTTATGACTTATGCTTGTAAGACATAGTCATACAAATTGTCTAGAAGATAAGAGGGTTTATGCCGTAATGAAAGACAACCACGAAGCATAAAGAAAAATAAGGCTTAAATCACACAACATGATTGTGCAAAAGCTAAAGATGAGTTAAGAATTTATGTCGTACTTGACGAGCTACTTCGAAATCTTATGGCTTATTTAATTCTAATGAAAGATTTCCTGTTGTAGGTTTGGTTGCTCCTTCAAAGTTGTTCTTTTATACATCCTTGTCATGCTGCCCATAGAGTTAGCTCCAAGCCCCTCGTCGAAGTGACAGCTCCAGGTTCAAGGTTTTACAATTTTCGTGACAAGTTTGTTATCATTCAAGTGTCGCGGGGGGGTGGGGGGGGTGGTAAAAGTTGATTATAGCGACATCGCTTAGAATCCAATAGTTCTCTCATTCCAGTAGCACGATTTTCTTTTGAATTTATTTAGTCTAAATGAATTGTTAAACTCATTTAAACTGGGGAGTTCTCATTAGCAATCATACGATATCTCATCCGAGGGATTCTCGTGAATTCAAAAGAACGTATTATGTTATTTGTTTATTTTGAAAGTGTTTAGATTAAATTTTGAAAAAAGTTTATCTTAATTTTGAAAATTGTTTGTTTTGATTTTTGAAAATTATTTCAACAAAGCATGCATAATATATTAATGCGGTAGTAAATTGCAAAAGTAAAACGACAATAAATAAACTGTAAATGTGTATCTGTCATCTTCTCTCTCATCTCGCTGAAATGTTAGCCTTCATAATCATGTATGTATTGCAAAGTAAGAAAAAAGTGCTACGTGAATAAATAGTATTGAAGCCTTAATGGTTTAAGTTCAAAGGAGACACAATTCATAACTTGGCGAGTCCCTAAAGGTTTTTAAAGGATGATTTTCATGAACAAAACATAATAAATTCAATTGCTCTTGAAAATATCCAAAATATTATAAAAATGTTCAGGGCATAGCCGTAAACAACCTTTAAGAATCCTTTGAACCATTTCGAGTTCCCTTGAACTTATTATGTTGTTGAATAGGTCACCCCAAAGTTCATTAGGTTTAAAGAATGCTCAGTTCTATACCTCAATTAACTCATCAGATGGGAGATAACCAAGTTTGAGCTTGTAGTGTTTAAAAGAAATTAATTATGGTTTATCTCCCAACTAACACTCAAATATCTTTAGATTAAAATTAGATCACTACAAAGCTCTTAAGTTAATAGGGGTGGATGTGTAATTTTTTTTTAAAAGGTTGTATTAAAACATTTAATTAAAAAGGTTAACCTATGAATCAACCATTAGTTTGTGACTCCAGATTAGTAAGTTATTGACTTCCTGACCTATGTCCCAAACATTTAAATCATTGAGGCTAACTTCTTCTAAAGTTTAACAATTAGGATAATTACACTTATACCATTCTTTTCTAAAAGTGGAGGTTGATTTGTTTCTACCTCTTACCCTCATGTTTCAATCACCTTAGAGTGTTGTGTATGATTAAAATATTACCCTTTAAGCTTTTAACCCATCCTAAATTTTAATTAGGTGGTAAAAGGTGGAAATTACAACTTTGCCCCTAAGGCTCCTAGCTACATAAATCTTTTAAATTAATTTACATGGGCTTAAAATTTTGCTGACCTATCTCTCATCGGTTAATTAAGGTACTAGAAAGAAATCATATTTTTCTGATCTTTTTTTATATTTTTTATAATTATTTTAATCCAAAAATAGGAATTTTCAAAATTAATTCATTCAATTAATTAAAGTAAAATTTATTTAGAAAATTAGCAAAAATATTCTAATTGGTCCCAAGTGGCCAGAAAATAATTTGTAACATCTTTAAATTTTTGTATTTTTTGTGATTTTTTTGAATTTTTAATTATTTTAAATTGAAAAATAGCCCCAAAAGGGACTATTTATTTTAATGTAAATTTTATTTTTCATGGATGCCCCTGGTCACAGGGAACACTCCAAACTACTTTTTATAATTTTTTGAGTTATATTTTATCTATTTAATTATTTTAGTGCAAAAATCTCATTTCTCTTGAAAAATAAACTTTAGTGGTTAAATCAGTTTAAAATAGTTTCAAATTTTTACAAAGGCTTAATATGATCATGAGCCTCAGTGTGGATCAATGTTTCTGATTTTTTAGATTAAATTTCATTTAGTTAATTTTTTTATGGATTTTAGTGACTTAAATTAAGAAATTACATGTTAAAGGCATTTAAACTTAGGCTTTATTTTTCTTATGATCCTCTCACAGTGAACTTACCAAAACAAACGACATAATTTTTTGATTTTTTATTTTAATTTATATAATTATTTTAAGCAAAAGGGATGACTTAACCTTGAAAATTAATGTTAGATGTGTTTACTGACTTTGAAAAATCAGAGAATACTCCTAATCACAAAGAGAATAAATGCACAAAATTTTATATTATGATGATTAATATTTAATTATCCATGATTTAAATAAGCTTTAGGGTATTTATTTAATTTAAAAATAAAAATAAGGCAAATAATTTTAATTTTTTGTCCACATGATTTTTCTCTGTTCACTGAGCACAGGGGTATTTTTATTTTATTTTTATGATTTTTCTGCACCAAGTTTTGAATTTTGGAAGTTTTATGAATTATTTAAATCATTAAAATGCTAATTTCCTACTTATTCGACTCAGTGCCACGCGATCCTACGACGACTTCGAAGCTCCTCGCGACACGCTCTCATTCGATGATGCCTTCCACATCAATAGTGACTCTGCCCGTGCTTTATGTTCCAAGCTCTCGTCCGACTCCTTCTCCACCGTCCGATGGATACATGCGTAAATGAACGACATCCGTTCATCAACCCCATCTAACCTAAACCAAGAATCGTTCACACTAAAATGCTTTGATCTCGCTCGATACTCAACCTAATCACTCAAGGTTTGTTCATATAGCTCATCTAGTCGAGAAGAACACATTGATATGGTTAAATGTATATGAAAAATAAGTTCACTTCACAGTTGGTGAATTTGAGCACGATTTTAGGGTTAATGAGCTATACCTTTGCCAAAGAGGCGAGGACTCGATAGGGCTGGTTGCAGATGTTCGTTGAGACCTCACGAAGCTCCTCTAAACACCAATTTGAGCATCGATTGAGCCCAGAAAAGAGTTTGATCAGACGGTGATTCCGGTTTGGTTTAACAGTGCTTAAAGTGTTCAAATTAAATAATACCTACGACTTCTATTTCTAAACTTAAAGGAAAAACACTTTTTATGGACTTAGTAAAACTCTACTTGAACTGGAAGTAAATTATCTATGAGTTAAGGTCAAAATTTTATGTGCAAAAAGAAGTAACTAATACCTACAAATTCTATTTCAAAACTTAAAGAAAATGCTAAAATTTGCTAAAATTTTCTAAACTAGTTTCTAAACTAATTATATGAAAAATCATTCTCCTTGCAATGAGATTATAATCAGTGTAGTAATCAAATATTGACAAATTTAAATATAGTTTTGTGACAAATAGGAGCATACATATTCCTTACCCTTTTCCAAGTTGATAAAAAAATATTGGCTAACCTAGAGTTAAGTTTCTAAATCCATGATTATGCTGGGTAGATTCTAGTCTGTCACTTTAGAGCACCCATGTAAGCCCTCAATTTGGCTAACCAAGATTTAGGTTTGAAATACTAGATTAAATTGGTTATGATTTTAGCTTATCATCCTAAAATCACCAATTTACACCCATCAAAACTTATCTCCCTATTTATTTGTGCTATCCTATGGACTACATTTCCTTCACCAAATAGTGCAATGTGATTCTTACTAATGAGGAATTCATAGCCCTCCCAGGCCATTTTGATTCACAATAAATTCTAAGTTATCAATTGGCCAGACTGAATAAGTACATTAAGTGAGAAGTAATGAATCATCACAATTACGAAATAAAAGGAATGTTGAACAAGTCTAATCCTACACATGATTATTTCTCGTCTTAAGGAGAAAGATAAAGAAAACTACTCATATTTTATGGGGACAAAACAACAACATATGATATATATGTAAAAGCAGGTTTACACAATAAAATTTAACAAAACTCAAAACAAATATATAAAACACTTATCTCAAACTCCTCTCAAACAAATCTTTTGAAGTTCCTTTGAAGGACCTTCTTACAATTACTCTCAAATGTCATTCAAAAATGTAGAAAATGAAAGAAATCTCTCACTTTTCCTCCTCTCATACACTCTAAAGTGTTGGAAATATTAACCTCTTTACACGTTTCTCTCTTTCCCCTTCTTTTTTTTTTCCTCTTTAGGCATCAAGAGACTTTTCTTTTAATAACCTTTGAAATCCACACGAGTTACCTTAGATGCCCCTTTAAAGTTTATTCAAATACATTAAAAATACAAAAAAAAAAAACTGATCTTGGCGCCTAGGCGCCTGGCTATAGTGCCTAGGTGCCAACCTTCTAAAAGCATGAAATAACTGCCTGGAGCCTAGGCTTAAGATCCTGGCGTCATGTTGTCGGGCTATCTCTTTCCACGTACAGGGTTAGTTGCCTAGGTGTCAGTTCACTTTTTTTCTCCTTTGCTCCAGTTGACCCTATGTTGCTTCATTTTCACTCTTTTTCTCTAAAACTTTATCATTTGTACCTTAAACCAAAAATATGCAAAAGACGTTCCATTAATGTGCTATATCATTAAAAATGAGCATAAACTGTATATAAAAATAACACATTTTTAGGCATTTCACGTTGCATGACTCACAATCTAACGAGAAGTGTCCTAACTAGCATATGAGTGTACAAATTAAAGTTATGACTACCACACACATTTGACAGGGTCGCCACACTAATACCATCCTAAACATTCAAGGGATCTAAGGCATGTCACTAGGAGTGGGATGATTTTTAAAAGAGGTGGCCTCATATATGGCCTACGATATTTAAATTTTAAAGTAAGGTGGATATTACTTATAGTAGAAAAAATATTCTTTTTTTATACTTTAAAATAACATATCATAAAATACAGGTTTTTGACAAGTATGATGTACTTTGGAGCCCTTGAATCCTTAGCACAGTTGTCTGGTTTGTTGCTCGTGATACAAAAACTCATATTAATCATCGAGAAATCCTCACAGGCAATGCTTGTTTGAGTATCATGATCAATAAATAGGTCACTTTTTTAATGAGTAGGCAAGGCAACATGGCAAATGGGCTAGCATACAAAAATGCAAGAAGCCCACACAATGATTTGTCAATCGAAGTGAAAAACAATCACAATGGACACCCAAAAAGGTGAAACACACATCATGTAAATGAATGCAAGGATGCATACATGTGACATGACACACACAAACAGGATGTACCAGTAAAGCAGTGTAGCTATGGAAAGAAATTGCACCTGCCTGGGGAACTCAGAATGCCATGTGATAAGCAGACTATGGCTACTTGTTGTGTGTTGGGGTTCTTCGGTTGCTTGATGTCATCATTGTCATTGAGGATTCACCAATTTATTTTTTTTGTTGTATTGCCCTTTCCTCTTACTACTTCTCCATATCAGATCATGAAGATGGACTAAAAGATGAAAAAAAGGAGGACTAAGGCAGGTAATAATGGAAACAAAAAAAAAGAAGTGTACGGGAAGTTTTCAGTGAATTCTCACATTGATAGTTTTAAAGCATAAGCCCAAAGTGAGATCACTTTGGTATGCTTTGAAGACAACTATGAAAGAAACCTTATGAAAGCAAACTACCAGAGCATTAGATTGATGTACCTATTTTAGGATTCACATCCTTGTATAAGGACAACTCCCTATAGATAATTATATCTTAAGTAGTCAATAATAATTAAGAAAACTCCCGATTAAGGTTAAAATTTGTTCTAAAAAAATTCAAGTGTCTTTGTCAAGAAAAGGAATGTCAAAGTCCTAACCTATAGTTAGTAGATTCCTAAGGATTTTGAACTATCCTAGAGTTTTGTTTTGTTGTTAATGGTTTAGTTTTTGTTCATCCTTTTACTTTAGGTTTTGAATGTCCTTCCTTGCAGCAAAATAGAGTTAGAACACCCTAATAACATGCAAAGTAAATCTAGGGTGACATCTCTCTTTTATCTTTGACAACCCTGCAAAATAGAGTTAAAGAAAATTATGTATTTATTTGTTAATTTAGTTAGTTTGTTAATTTTTAGAAAACCCATTTAAGATATCAATGGCTCCATCATTCTATGGTCATCGGGTACCCTAGTCTACTTAGTTTGAGAGGTGGTCAAACCTACTTTGATTAGAAGATTCTTATCAGCAACCATGGATTTTTTCGTTCAAGTGATCTTCTTAGACCCAGGTATCTAGGGTTTAAGTTGTGTTCCATGGTCTTTATTTATTAGGGTTTCATTTAAGTTTTAATGTCCTTTTCAAATTTTAGAGGTTAAAAATTTTAGATTGCTTAAAACCTATTAGGTGATTTTTTTTTGTTTTGTCATTTTGTGCTTTATTTTTGTTGTTTGGGATAACCCGGTCAAGATCCCATGCTTCCATCATCCTTGGGTCATTGGGGTTTAGAGTTTGATTAGTCACAAGTTTTTGGAATATATTTCGTTAGTTGTTATGGGTTGCAACCTCCAGAATACCTTCCCAAACTAGGTTACATTTTTCTGGTTCAAGTTTAAAATTTTAAGGTCTTTTAGAGTAAATTTTATGTCATTTAAATTAAGTTGGTTTGGTTTCTTAGCCCAAATTGTCCCTGAGTAAGGCAACATGTGCTTTTATTCTCATATGAGATGTCAAACCCTGCTTAACCTCCAATCACATTGGGCTAGATTGATTTTAGATTAGTTCAAATTGGATTTAACGAATCTAATGACAAGTCTCCGAGAATTCTGAGTTAACCTGAATTAGGCTGGTTTTCCCTCAGATTATTTTCAAACTTGTTTAAATTGACCAAAGTTTAATAGGTTTGACCCAGGTTGACTAAGTTTGATTGAAGCCAGACTAGCCTCTTAGTTTAGATTAACTTAGGACAAGCCAAGTTAAACTACGTTAGATTAAGTTAAGAGCAAACAATGTTGAACTCGACTAATCCAAGTTATACCCCTTAGGTTGAGTCAAGTTAAATTAGACTTGGATAAAGTCTAAGTTATATTAAACTTGAGAATTTAAGTTTAAGTTGGTTTAGATTTAAATCAATCCTTCATTAAACTTGGGTTTAGACTTAAGTTAAACTTGAAGTTGAGACTTAAGTTGGGTTAGTAAAAGATTAATCTTATTATCTTGAAGAAAAATTAATTTTGAATTAGCCTGAGTTAGATCAAGTTGTACCAGTGGGTTGAGTTGATTTTGGGTTAGCCCGAGTTAGGTCGAATTGATTCAATGATTGGGTCAAATTTGAATTATCCTGAGCTAGGTTAGGTTGACCCGGTGGTTTAATTTAGTTAACCCAAGTTTGTCGGATTAACCTGATGGTTCAATTGGATTGGGTTAACATAGGTTAGGTCAGGTTGGCCCGGTGATTCGGTTGAATTGGGCTAACAAAAGTTTGGTTGGGTTGACCCAGTGATTCAGTTGAATTGGGTGAACTCGAGTTAGGTCAGGTTGACTTGGTGAATTAGTTTAATTGGGTTAACCCGTGTTAGGTTAGGTTGACCAAGTGATTCAGTTTAATTGGGTTAACCCGAGTTAGATCGGTTTGACCCAATGATTCAGTTAAATTGGGTTAACCTGAGTTAGCTCGCGTTGACCCAGTGATTCAATTGAATTGGGTTAACCCGAGTTAGCTCGGGTTGACCCAAGTGAGGTCAAGTTGACCCAATGGTTCATCTGAATTTAGTTAACTCAAGTTAGGTTGGGTTAACCTGATGATTTTGTTGAATTGAGCCTAAGTCAAGTTAGGCTCAGGAGAATTTGATATTGGCTAAGCACATGTTATGTTAGACTTAGGTTAGGGCTAGATTGAGCTAAACCTAGAAAAAAGTTCAAGTTAAATTTGATTAGACATATGCTAGATCTAGGCTAGCTCTAATTTAGGTTAGACCTAAGGTTACGCCTAAAGTTGATGTTCAGAACTAATATGGGTTATACTTAAGGGGGTTAGGGGTTAGGGTTTAGGTCAAATATATGTTAGACCTAAAAGAGTTGTGCTAGGCCTAAGTTAGGTTTGACCTAGTGTTTAAGGTTAGGTCTAGTATTGACAAGACGTAGAGTTTGGATTAGGTCGAATGTTGATTAAAACTAAAGGGTTGGGTTAGGTCTAGTTTAGGTCAGACCAAGGAGATGGCCTAGGTCTAAGATCAATTTGACCTAAAAGTTGGGTTAGGCCTAATTTTGATTAGACCTAGGAGATGAGTTAGGTCTACAATGAGTTAAATCTAAAACTTGGGTTGGATTAGGTCTAATTTAGGTTAGACCTAGTGTTTAGGTTAGTTCTGAGAAGAGTTAGACCTAAAAGGGTGCTTTTTAATGTTTAGATCTAATTTAGGTTACACCGAAGAGGTTTTATTGATGTTTGGGGCTAATGTAGGCTAAACCCAAAGGTTTGGGTTAGGTCTAATGTGAGTTAGACCTATGGGTTTGAACTAAGTCTAAGTTTGGTTGGATTTAGGGTTTAGGTTTAGGTTTAATGTGGGTTATACCTGAAGGGTTTTTGGGTTGATCCTAAATTTTAAGTTTAGGTCTATTTTGGGTTAGATCTATAGGTTGGGTAGGTTTAATTTGGGCTAGACCTAGCGTTAGGGTTAGGTCTAAGATGAGTCAGACCTAAGGTTTAAGTTATGTCTAATTTGGGTTGCCTAGGGTTTAGGTTTAGGACAAATGTTGGTTAGACCTAAGGTTAAAGTTAGGTCTGAGTTGATTAGAACTAAGTTTTAGGGTTTGAACTAAGTCTAGTTTATGTTAGTCCCTAGTATGGTTCAAAATTATGCTAAGGCTAAGGTGGGTTAGACTTAAAGATAGAGTTAGGTCTAATTTAGGTTTGACACAAAGGATTTTAGGTTAGGTGTGAGCTAAGCCAAATCTGACTAGGACACAGACTTGACCTTAATTGGATGGCCTCCAACTGTGGGTTCATTTAGGTCTTGATTGAATTAGATCCAATCCAAGCACATACTCAAACTAAGCTAACCCTGAGTCATTTGAGGTAAGTCATGTTTAAGGTGCTAACCATGTTGTAAAACCCTTAAGACTCTGTTAGGTTAAGCCCCTAGGCTTTGATTAAAAATTTAAATATAGTATGAGGAACAATTTGAGCCAAAATGTAATTTTTTTTTATAATTTTGGCCTTATCCTCTTAATTTTCATTTTAAGGTTTCTAAAGGTAGGAATTATTATTTTAGGGTCTAATTTTATTGTCCTAATTATTTATGTTAATTTCCATCTTTAATTTTCAATTTTATAATTATTTATAATTATTTTTCAAAATAAATATAAATTTGGTAAGAAATGGATCATTTCAATGCTAGGGAGATCTCTTGACCTTAGAGAAATCAGGAATTATTTCCAAATGTAGAGGGAAAGGTCAGTGAAATTTTCATATTTTTTGGGTTTATATTTAATTTTTAATAAACAAAATACTTTTTGGAGTTTTCAACTAATTAAAATTTAACTATAATTTCTTTATTTTTAATTAATATTTATTATTTCCCCTTTTGTTCAGTGAGTTCATATGTATTTATATTTTCTTTTTTGTGATTTTCCTACACCAAGTTATAAATTTTTGAAGTTTTGTTTAATTTTTATTTATTTATTTAATTTAGAAAAATCAGATTTTCCTATTTATCCACGCGACTCCGCATCATCCCTCATATGCTCCGAACTTCTAACGTCTTTCGGGTGGGTGTGCTTTTCACACGGGCAGCTGAGGTGGTGCCGATTCGAAGCATTCTCCCTCCAGAATTTTGTGGTTTGATCTAATCTCTATTGTTCATTTCTAATTCCCGGAAATGGACATTATCCCTTCATCATCCTCAGGGGACAATGAACTGAGAACCGTCCATGATCAGACTCTATGATCTCACTCAGTTCTCAACTAAATCATTCAGGGTTTGTTCCTATAGCTTCATCTAAGCTAACCGAATGTATCTACATGGTTCAATGAGCATGGTGTATTCATTTCTTTCATAAAAGACCAAACCCGAGGATATTATTAAAGATTTTGATCCATGTCTTGTCCAAAGGGAACTTAATGTTCTTCTTGGTTGAAGCAAAAAATCAACTTCTTCACTTATGCGACTACTTGCTCTTTGAGTTTAAATTTCATTCATTAAGGTACTTGCTTAACATGTATAGCATGAGGTCAAATTTCCAACTTAAGGACTGCCTCCTCAGGAGGTAGTCCTAGCTTCTCTTATAGCATTAGACAAAGTAATCTATAAATTCTACTAGCAATTAAAAAATTATGTTAGTCTCTTATTCGTTTAAAAAAAAATTATAAAAGTTATCTTAGGGTTGTCTTGAGTTCCGAAATTTATTTTCTTAAAATTATCAATAATTGACTAAATTTATTTCTCTAGTTCAGGAGGTTCATCCCCAACTAAGATGCCAACCAAATCTTTCGAGAGTTCTGAAAAGATGTTGTCGTCATTAAGAAGATTTTTCTCTGAAGAGAGCTCATCAGGTTTCAGATAGCTAGTAAAGACCATGTAGTATTCCTTATCATCCACTTGTCCTATAGTAGTGAATCCCATTCTAGCTTTTGATTTGACCTCTTTATATTTAGGATTCTATAGATTATCAAAGTGTGATTGCTTCTTAGATTATGAGTGTGATCATAGTCCATGGTTTGCTAAATTTTTAACATGAGGCGAGTAATAATTAAAAGGGAGTTATATTAATTCATCTGAGTTTTTCTCTTCACATTCTACATCCTTTTCAATGCTTGAAGACGAGGACCTTCTATAACACTTTTGACTTTGATAAACACTCAACCACGGTGATATTTTAACTTCCAACCTAGCCACAATATCAATAGATAGTAAGGTTAGAGATATAATAGTGAAAAATTGTTAAATTTTCTCATACAAAGATGGTTCAGACTTGTCTTAATTTATAGTAATTATTTTTCTTTCTTCATTTTTTTCAACTTTAGGGGAAATCCTCTATGATGTTCTTACTTTTGTTGGAGCAATAGATCAACCAATAGTGTAGGCCTCATCCTTTGAGCTGGACTCTAAGTCAATGTACACTGCAGGTGCTATCTTAAGATTTGGTGAAGAAACTCTCATCGCTAGTATTTGGTCTCTCTTCAGGATTACTCAGCTAATTTTAGTGGTTCTATCACCTACTCGTAAGTTTGGATTGGTGTAGGAACTCTAGAAGTTTATTTGAGGTCATCATTTTCATCAAATGATATGTCTTCTATATCTTGATCTTCATTTATCTTCATGTTTTGTTTTTCTATATGTTCTTTTTCTTCTTTCTTTTCTTTCAATTTATTTTTCAACCTCTTCTCCTATGGCATCTTCATTTCCTTTTCTTTTATAACATTTTTTTCCTTTTTTTTTCTTCTAACTTTTTAGCTGTAGGTAGCTCTCTAAAAAAACACTTCTTTTTTCAACGTATAATATGTTGCATCTTCATAGATTTCTACTTCATGATTTGAGAATGTTTGTATGCCACCCTTAATATAGCATTCTACACCATCTCGTCAGTACTTTATATATTAATGGATGGAATAAGGTACCATCTGATGTTCGTGAAGCCAAGGTTGCCCAAACAATGCATTGGAAGATGTATCAAAATCAATGATATGGAACTTCACTTCAGTCAGGAAGTCTTCAATATTGAGTGAGAGGGTCAAATGGTTGGGAGGTGGTTACAAGATAGTCTGGAGTTGGTCATGGTAAGAAAATTAACTCAAACCCATTTCATAGAGAAAGTTGCAAAGAATGCAATAGTCCAAGTGGTTTTGTCTAATACATGTTCCATATGAAGATATCATCAATCAAAGCTCTCTTAAACCCATAGGAGAGAGAAAATAATGCATTTTGAGTTGAAATTTTTAATTGATTTTGTTGGTACTAATTGTGTATTTTTCAATTTAAAATAAGTTTAGTTGATGTCCCAAGTTATCTTAAAGTCATTTTGAGGTGGTTATGATTAAATTATCATCTTATTTTCAAAATTATGATTTTTTTCTCTCTTGATTATTGTCGACTTAACGGGACTTCAAACTGAATAAGATTTTGATGCGGAGGGATTCATTTGAATAGTTTAGATAATACATATGTTATGAAAAGGATTGTTTTAAAAAATAATGATTAGTTTAAAATTTTTATATGAGAATACTTTTCATGATGAAAACTCTAAGTGCACAATTTTACGTAAAAATGATGTTCGATAAAGACCAAACTAAATTGCATGATTTCTTTTGTGATTATGAAGATCATGCAACTTATATAATATAATTTGGATCACTGGAGAAAAAATAAATAATTTTGGGGTTTGTGATAATAATCTTCATGCTTGAAAATTTGAATTAAAGAATTTTACTTAAAAGTCACTTTAAATGCTTAAAACTTGAGGGATATTGGCAATGCATGCTTTTGAATCTCTTATTGTCAAATTCACATTGCCATAATGTTGAATCTCTTAATGCCATTATCCTTAACTCACAATGCCATGATGATGGATCTTTTAATGCCAAGAGGAGAAAAATCTCTGATTCTCAATATTTGAATAAATATGCATATTTTTATATGAAAAATACAATAAGAAATTTTTCATCCTTAACTTAGAAGAATTATTTTGATTTGGACTCTGAAAATGAGACATAATTTGGAATTTATATCAAACACACACATTAACTTCTTCTTTTTTTTAGTATTTTTCATATTTTCTTACTCCATTGTCGGGCCAATGTCCTATTATATGTCTCACTTAGCTTGGGCTTGAGGGATGTAGACAATATCATGATGCTGGATCTCTTAATGCTAAGCTCCATGAGAAACAACATTGCGATGCTAAGTCATGCAACAACATGACATTGTGAGAATTTCTTGTTTTCTTAATTTCTGAAAGTCTCTTATTATCTAGGTAAGGCTAACTTTTTAATAAACTTATTTCTATAACTTTATAGTGATCCTAGGACTCTATAAGAGTTGGAAAATGGGAGAGAGATGAGAAACCAAAAAGATGGTTGTTATTGATCTTTGAATCACCAAGCTCCCCATCAAAGGGAGATCAAACTCCCTCTCTAATAGTCAATGGAGTAGGAATGATGCAAAAACTCCTTTCTCCTTCTTCTCCCTTTCTCTCTCTCCTCACCCAAGTTTTTTCTCTCTAAAGACTCACTCTTCCCTTAGCCCCTTTTCCTCAAAATACCAAAGAAAAGAAATACCTCCTTCAAAATAAAATCCCTCTCTTTTCTTTTAATCATTTTGATTCCCCCGGAAATGCCAAGTAAAAAAATTATAATTTTTTCCCTTTCAAAAAGATCCTCTTTGCATGTTACACAAAAGTGGATGGCCAAACTTTCTATTGCATGCCGTTAACCTCATTTGACAGGTTAATTTTTGTGGAATGCTCTAAAGCTAGAAAATAGCACCATACAGTAAGCCATGCTACATCATGGCACTTTCCGTGCACGAGTTGCTTGATAGATGAGGTGGCACCTTGATGCAAACCATGAGCATTGTAGCTCTAGTGTTATTATTTTGAAAGAATCTAGAATGCTTATTGAAACAAATGCTAGTGTGGAGCATTCTGGAGTCACTGGCATAATGCTGCGACATTGTCTCCGAATCATCAGAACGCATAATGATGTGACACTCCAAAACACTGCTACGGTGCTACAATGGTGTCAAGCAGAACTTAAGGTAATATCTTAACATTAAAGCTGTTAAAAAGATTCCTTGTTCACCAACAACTAATATTTAGTTCGTTAAGTAGTCTATATTTGATTTGTATGTAAAGCAAACGATCCGAACACAAATAAATTTTTTACGCTCGTTATATATACGAGCCGAACAAGAACAAAATTTTTTTCGTTCGTATTCGGCTCGTATTCGACTCGTTTTGAGTCGAAATTATTAAATTATATATATATAATTGATGAGTATTAATTTTAAATAGTTTAATTGGCTACAAAGCTACAAAGATTTATAATTAATTAGAATTATTAATTAAAAGATAAAATAAATATATACTAAACTATATTTAAATAAACACTTGAATTTAGTGATTAAGATTTAAATCTCGCACTTACTTCTAATAACTTAAGATTGAGTGACTAAGGTTATGAAAATGAGTCGCTAGCATACAACTCGTATTCGGCTTGTTAAACAAACGAGCCGAACACCAATAAATTTTTTTTTAACTCGATATATAGACGAGCCAAACAAGAGCAACGATATTTTTAATGAGTTGATCACGAACAAAACTTGAACTTGATTAAGCTCGACTCGTGTACACCCCTACTTAAGATCACTAAGGTCGGTCACCTAATTTTTTGAATTTTTTTTAGCATTAAAAGATGATGTAAATAATAATATATAAACTATAAAAAATACAAAAACATATTTAGTACCAGTTAAAACAATTTCATTGTGACTGGTCCACTTATAAAACTTTTTTGGGGCATTTACATGCATACCACCCAATTCTTACTTATTTACATATCTAACATCCAAAATTTGATTTTTACATTTATACCACTCAAATCTTTCATATCACATTAAAAATATTTTTTTTTGTAACTTTTAAGAAATAATACGCATTTTAGTATATGGCTAAGGTGACATGTTTGTGAAACTTGAAGTGTTGGGGTTAGATATGTAATACATAAGAATCGAGTGCTATGAATGTAAATATGACATTTTTAAAGGAGTACCATAGTTCTCTAATAAGATATGCATAATAATGTACCTTAGTATATAAATAAATTTATATTTAAATTCAAAGCATATTTATTTTTTATTAGATGAATAAACAAAACTAATTCTCAAATTAAAATATTTTGCACCTATTTTTTTTTAGTCCAACCAATCGAGGTGAAGTCAGCTTTAGTGGTTAGAAGAATGCCATTTAAAAACTACATGACAGAGGTGTGCTGCAGGAATCATGAATCATAGAAGTAATAAAAATGGCATTCCAAAACTAAACAGGATAAATGATACCGCTATTTGCCAACCTTCAAGGAGGGGAAAAAATATTACATCAGGACTCCGCATGTGGAGTTATGTGTGGAGTCCAATAAAATCATGTCACGTAGAAAAAAAATCTGTCCGGTAACACAAGAGAATATTCCTCTTACGTTATTCTGGTGTTATTGTGTGTTATTCAAGTATTATTGAAGTGTTATTGTGTTATTATAACACCGAAAATATTCTCAGAACACAATAATACCTGAATAACATACAATAGCACCTGAATAACACAAAATAACATAAGGGGAATATTTCACCACAGCTTAATTTCATTGGACTCCGCAAGTAACTCTACGTGCGGAGTCGTGGGGTTCAATTTATATAATGATTTATATTGCAATTAAAATATAAATTGTATATTTATATTTGTATTTAAAAGTTGTTTTTTTTAATTAATGAATATTTATAATATAGTTAGCAATTCCATGAGAGAGAGGAGACAAGTAGATAAGTTAGAGAAGATAATAGCTTATTATTGAGGCCTTCACATGCATATTATGCTTTGTGCTTGGGATCTTACCTATTTGTTTTTTGATCTTTTTTAAAGCTCACATGCTGTTAGTGTCCTCAATTTGTTTGATGGGCTTGTACAAATATAATTAGCATTACTCTGATTTAGTGTAATAACTTGGAGGTGCATGTTACTTTCATTTTTAGATAAAATGTGAATGCCAATGGATTACTTCAGGCTAGAGATATTGAATGCAACACACTTTTAGTAGCTTGAAAATATGGTACACATTTGTAATAAATGTCAATCATAATTACTTGAGGTGAAGTTTGAGGTGAATATGATCATCATCTATCATGTTGCTTCATTATCATGTGAGACTTATTACCATTTGGATATTCTCTATATATATTATTTTTGTGTAGAAGTCATCAAATGTTTTTGATATATTCTAATAAATTTGTCAAATTAAGTATATATCTTTATATAAATATGTGAAATTAAATATTTTAGAGTCAACTAATAAACTTATAATTGAAATGAATGCTTTGATGAGGCAATCCCAACAATATAAAATATGTCTTGATTCAAGTCTAAACGGGGCCTAAATCATGCATTAAAAAGTATATTTGGAAATTTTACACCTGCATTTAGGGTTCTATAAGATATTCCTAATTTCTTTTCTCACAATAAAAAAAAAAGTCCAAAATCCCAAGATCACTCAAATTGTATACATAAAGGCACTAAACTTTCAAATGAATTTCTTATATTTAAGCGGTGATCACATGGCATCCGGTGGAGAGTTTGAGAATTTTTGCTAGAAGGACTAAAATTTTATTTAAAAAAGTTATGGCGAGATAACTAATATGAAAAGAGAACTTTGAATTGGAGATATCTAATAAAATTGAAGAACCATAGAGCTTTGCTTGATGGTGATCACCTACGATCATCACTAATAATCATCACCAAGTGCCTATCATTGCTAGACTATAATCAACAATGATGTTGACACCAAGTTATGCCAATAAGTTACCACCAATTTATCTCCAATAATATCAATATCATGTATTGTTAATAAGGCTAATACGCGCACACTATTAACATTAATACAAATATTGTTATTTGCCAATAAAGCCAATGCATCATGCCAACGCCATCAATATCGATGACTGTCAATGCAAACAAGGTCATCTCTCATTGTCACTGATAACATCAATGCTTGTCATCATCACTACGAATTATGCATGCCAACAACACTAACAGTGTGCCCATCCACTTAACCGTTTGATATCACTAATAGTGTTGTTATTTGTTATTACTAATACGATCGATGCATGTTATTAGCATAAAAATCAAGACATTAATTTCATTACCAATAATATTAATGCATGACATTGACAGTAATGCCAATAGATATTGTTGAGACCAATGTTAATGCTTATAGCTACTGAGAATATTGATGCCCTTCATCACTCATAACATTGATATACATTGTAGACATTAAGATTGATTCCATTATCATAAACAACGTTATTGCATGCTATAAGTGCCAATTCCAACACCCACCTACTTCATCACCTGCCATCACCAAAAGAATTCATAACACACTTTGATGCTAAAAGGCTAATATTTATGATCGCCAAAAATATTGATGCTCTTTATTTCTTCTATGGATCATACTTAATTTTAATTTCAATATTAATTCCCATTATTGCTAATGAGCAACAGACCCACTCTACCATCATTATGATGCTAATCATCAACATTAAGATTTCAAGGCATTTAAATTCTTTCCACACTATTCTTCTGAATTTACATATTTAACTCCTAAGTTTTTACATATTTTTTTTTTATATTTTAAACACTACTATTTTTTTATATAACATAAAAATATCACTATCATTAACTTTTTGAAAGTGAATACACATTGTCTTGCATATGTAAAATGATATAAATATAAATATCAAGTTTTACGTGTTAAATATGCAAATACCTAGGAATTGCAAGCCGTGTAGCTTTGTCATCTTTTTCTTACAACAAGTACGCTGAGTCTTACTTGCTCCAAATGATATCTCAAATGGCATGATAGTCTGGCTCGGGAGGGTCTGAAAATAACAAATTGTTAGTTTTTGATTTAATTAAGAAAATAAAAAGAATACTATCAATTTCTTAAAAAATGCCATGTTGCCAACATGCTTGATGTGGTAGGCGATACATGATGACTCCTATTCAATAGAGGCAGCATGGGCCTCTGCCAAAACAAACTCCACTGCAGTCTGAGTAGAGGTAGGGGTGGGTGTACTAAT
>NEWO01000703.1:127096-197366 GCA_003013225.1 Phalaenopsis aphrodite
GTCCCTGCCTCCTTCAACATCTGTAACAAAGAAAATAAATTTAAGTAATTATTATACATAATAAAATTCAATGTAATAAATTAAAAATAAAACATTATGCAGTAAACATAAAATACAATAGTCTGTAGTAGAGAAAAGTAACTTACCCATCTTGCTCAACATCGAATAAAGAGTGGCTGGAGGATGTAGTTAGAATCTGTTTTTCAAACACATCGATAGAGTCGTGGTCATCACCAAGATTAATTTCTTTATATTCGTCACTAGCTTTCTCTAGATTGAGCTCTTCATAGATCGTATCAAATGTAAAGCATAAATCTCTCATTTTAGTTTCTTGATGAGTGGGTTCAGTATTATTCTGAAAATCAATGGTGGCTCTTAGTTTAATCTATATGACAACCACCTAATAAACTTTATCTCTTGCTCAATGAGAACATCAAAGATAGTAAATCTGACTCACCTATCAGATTAGAATGAAATGATCAAATTTAGCATGCTTCTGCTCCCTTTCACATCTGTATTATTATATAGTTGGTTTACCCTTGCTCCATGATTAAGAACAGGACCGAACCAAGTACAGCTGAATAGGAATACACCTCCTCCAATAGAACCATGATAAGATAGTTCAACAACTTCTTCGAGAATACCCAATTAGTCTATTTCATCATCTGATTTATTGTTTGCTTTAACATAAATGCTGGAATTATATGACTTTTTTTCATATTGGGATCACATATGAAACCTGTATCCCTTTACATCATAAATTTGCCAGATTTTTATGATGTGCATCGGTTGCTATGAAAATATGTTTGCCTTTGATATGTTACTTCATTTCTCTAATTATGAATCTATTAATATGTACACAAGAAATCTTATGTTAATGAAAATTCATAATGCTCCACCCAGATAACTTTCCATACGTGGAAAAATCACTTATTATCCACATTAATGTTGCTCTCATAAAAAAGTGTGTTTCATGGAGACATTACACATCATGAAACCTCTTTCCCAATGAATTTTCTCATCAATCAATGACAACAAATATACATCAATCCTCCCTTCAGGCTACTGGATCCTGGTATAATCAGTGTCGGGAAGAAGAAATAGGTTATCATGCACATCTCAAGTGGAAGATTGTATGGCGTAATAATCATTGATAACTAATAATAGAGCAATATGGTATGACTGTACGATGTGAAACAATTAGAGCATAATCCAGGCCACATGTTACATGCCTTCACAACAAACTCAGGATATGACTGATCAAAATATATTCATGGTTCCCCGTCTACTAGATGACTCAGCGAGTTTTTTCTCCTGATCTGCTATGATGCCACGTCATATGTGGAGCAGTACACATAAAATTATATAGCCTCTGTAGACGTGAAATAAGTGGTAGAAAAAAGAACCACTTGAATAGAACTTTCTTCTGTCTCTTAATTTTTCTACTCTAAAGTTTGAATCTAGGAGAATCACAAAATTTACGTTGAGCCTCAATCATGCTACTTTTGTAATATAGCATATATTTGTTTACACAACAATCAATCTTATCTTCTTTAAGCTTTAATTTGGAGACCAACTTTTTTTTCGTGTATAAATTCTTAAGGACTAAATTTTCAGGTAGCTTAGTCTTATTCAACATGCCTGCAACCTGATTGAAGCACCATCGAGACATGTTGTATTCTGTTGTGATTTTTTAGCATTCTAAGAGCTACAGACAATTCAGAATGAGATGTGTAACCCTCCCATAGTAGCCTTTGAGCAGGATTCAATAAATCATAAAACGTCTAAGCATAAGGATTTGGCATATCTTTCTATTGCACTTGGCTCGCATAATGATTTCTTGTTCAATCAATGATTATTTCTTCAAATTTTCTTAAGACAAATCAAGGCGGAGGCTCATAACTTGTTGAAGGGGCATAACAAAATGTTGTAGGATCAACTTCTCAATGCGAAGTCAAAATTCACACCCAAAATCCTCGAAGGTATAGATCACATCACACTTCATCAGACATTAGGTATGCTTAATTTTTGTGTTTCAAACATGAACACCAAAACCTACCATCTGATAGGTAAACTGACAGTTGAAAAGTAGTAGTCACAAAGGCCTTAACACAATTTAAGAACTTCTGTGTGATCCCTTTTCTATCCGAATAAAGTCTGTTGTATATCCACGATATTGATGTACGAATATCCATATATACATTCTAACCTAAAAATAATCAACACATTATATAGTGCATTCAATTGAATACAATGTATTTATTTATAGTAGTAGACCTATTGGCAGAGTTGTAACAATAATGGATCAAACCTGACAATAATCAACACATTTTAGATAGCTTGAACAACAATAATCGCTAAAAAATTGATTGAATTTAATTTTTGCTCGGATAAAGAGTGGATAAAAATAAACTACCCAAGATTTAAGCCAAAATTTTTGTTAAATATCTTTCAAGTTGACCATATTTATGCTCAAAATCATAACGTTAACAACATACTAAAATTATTAGGGTTGTCAAAGATCAATAATTGGTAAACATTTATCTGCATTTTACCTCTAATCCTGTCTATCATTATAGCTACACCAACCCTTTCAGGAGTATATTTTTTTCACTGATCCACCTAAGTATTCTCATCTCAACAACTCTTACTAATTTTTTTCACACCTATGAACAAATTCTGAGAAGAAAATTCATATGAAGAGTGCTCACTTCATCATTCATTGAGAATCTAATTTTCATTCCCAAAATAAAATTTCACTTCAAATATTATGTTCATGACATTGCAGAATATAATGTTTGAAGTAAATTTCCATTTTAAAAGTTGAAATTAGATTTCATATTGGATGATGAAGTAAACACTCTTATGCTATACAAAATATTTCCTTCTTAGAATTTGGTTAAAGGTGTGAAAGTAATATAGTTAAAAGTTGTGGAGATAAGGATGCTTAGATTTTGATGATTGAATTTTCTCTTAGAGACAAGATATGAAACAAATATATCCATGAGATGGCTAATGTAGCTACAATGGCATAAAATATTAGAGGGAGATGTTTTAATGAATTGCAAATTAATGTTTGACTGATTAAAGATTTTTTACATAACAAACATTACTAAGATGTTAATGATCCAACTTCGAGCCAAGCTCATGTATGTTTCTAGAGTTGTTGAAGATTAATAACTGATCTAAAATTTTTTTGAATTTTTGGATCTAATCTTGTCTATTAACATAGCAACACCAAACCTTGCTTGAGTATATTTCTTTTGCATTTTATTTTCCAAGTAGAAAGCAATCATAAATCTAAGCATTCTCATCTCCACAAATTTCATACGCAATTAATTGCACATTGATACACCAAAATAATATACTATTTTAAGTACATATTTTATGCTTATTTTTGGTGATATTGCACTTTAAAGAATGTCATTTTTATGTTTTTGTTGCAGGTATATCATTTTTAGATATTTGAAACAAAAACAGCAAAAAAGACAAAATTTGGAGCCAAAACAACAATTTTTGGGATTCTGGCGCATGATGCAATGCGCTAGATTGATGCATCATGTGTCGTTTGACAGAGAACTGACGCATGATGCATAAAAGACCACTTTTTGCAAATTAAGGCGGTTTGAGATGAATTTTGCATGAATTTTCAAAGAGACTTGTTCTACACACCTATTGGAGTAATTCAATGCAACTAGACACTTTGGAAGGTTCTTTTATGAAGGGATATGTCTCTTAGATCAAATGACATATCTTTTGAATTCAAAAGAGTTGACTTTTGGAGGGAATTTGAAATTCTTTTCAAAAGAGGCAGCCCAAAATAAAAGAGAAGACTTCATAGAGTTGAGAGAAGCTTTTGGGAGAAACGAGAAAGGGAGAGAGAGAAAGTTGGTGTGAGAGGCAAGAGAAGAGATTTTCTTCTAGAGTTGTAAGATGAGAGGAAAGTTGAGAGATTTCTTCTTCATTGCACTTTTAAGAGAGAATTAAGTGAGATTGTAAAAAGCGGAAGGCTTAGAGAGAGCTTCTAGGGATTTTCTTGGGAAGGATTGTGAGATAAATAATATTTTTATTTATTTTATTTTGTAAACTTGTTCTTACATATGAAATCCGTGCTTTGTTGTATCATTCTCATGAATTCTGAGTAGTATTCTTTATCCTTCTCCCTACTTTGAGATATGGTTTTGTGAAGAATTGATTTTGTTTTCTACCATTTTAAATGTTAATAATTTATGATGATTTGAACTCAGATCTTTATTTACTTTTCAATCTGGCCGATTGAAATGTTAAAAGTTGTTGAGAAACATATATTCTGAAAAGGGATATGATTTCTACAACATAGAGAGAATCACATTTGATTTCATGGGAGAGTATGTCATCCATGGGATGTGGTGAAAATAAATAGAGAAATATACTTTATTGGATGCAGAATTAGAGATTTAAGGTGACAGATTAAAATTCACAATTTGGTTCAGTTGATTGGAAACTAATGTGAGATTGTTAGCCCTCAGGTGAGGGAGTAGTGGGAGCTCTGGAGTGGCAGTGAATATCCTCCGAGCCTAACCATAAAATTAGAGACCAAACTCTGGATTAGTCAATGTTCTTTGTAACACTAAAAAGAGGGTAAAGAATAGAATTGCTCCTATTTGGCATAAAACATATTTAATATATATTTTCAAATGATTTTAATTTCTTCACAAACCATATAGTCATTGTAAAGGGAAAGGATGCTTTCTTAGATTTGAACTTTCCGTCAAAACAAAAACTTTCTTTAGTTTTCATAATTTTACTTTTGCAAGTTTAGTTCTTAGTTAGTTAACTCTGTTTTTCAACTGCATTTTATATAACATTCACTTTAATAGTTAATATTCAAATTTCGCACTTTGCTTTTTTTTATTTTTAAATTATAAAATAATTTCAAAAACTTACTTAAAGGATTTTCCAACTTTCCTGTGGGATCAATATTTAGGACTCCATTAGAGCTCATTATTACTTGAGCGATACATATACTTGCGTTGATTTTAAATAGGATTTGACAATTTTAAAGAAAGTTTTAAAAGATAAACTATTTTCATAAAAAGTATTTTTGTTGAGATTATATTACATATTTATTTTATATCTGTCGTGTGTAATTTATTAATATTGAGAAATATTTACAAAATTTACACACTAAATATTCCCGCATAAAGTTTTTGGCGTTGTTGTCGGGGAAGTAACATAAATTATTAGTCAGTATTTAATTTTATTTTAAAATAATAATAATAATAATAAAAGAGTGTTGTAGTTTAGTTTGAACATTTTCTTATTTAAGTGTGTTTACTTGCCTTTTATTATTTGCTTTATTTTGTTTATGTGTAGCGTAAGATCCGAAAATTTAGTACCTTACGATTCTGAACAAGAGAGAAGTGTTAGAAAATTTTGAAAATAACAAAAAGAGAAATATCATTTTAGCAGAATGACTTGCAATTTAAACAATGTTGGAAATAAAAATGAACATCATCAGAGACCTTTAAGAGATTGTGCTAATCCTCAGCATATGAAATTCATTTAAGTATACAAAACCCTGTTGTAGCTGCCAATTCATTTGAGCTTAAACCTGCTATTATCCAAATGGTACAAAACAATCAGTTTGGAGAAACACCAACTGAAGATCCTAATTTACACCTTGCTAGTTTTCTAGAATTGTGTGCTAGATTTAAATATGATGGAGTGTCGAATGATGTTGTCAGGCTTGGACATTTTCTTTTTTCACTGAGGGATAAAGCTAAGATGTGGTTAAACTCGTTAGCACCCGGATCTATCAGAACATGGGGAGATTTATCACAAAAATTCTTATCTAAATATTTCTCACTTTCAAAAACTGCTAAGCTTAGAAATGATATCACATGTTTTGTCAGTTTGAAGGGGAATCAATTTATGAAGCATGGAAAAGATTTAAGGAACTCCTTAGAAATTGTCCACACCATGCATTGCCAGATTAGTTAATAATTCAAACTTTTTTATAATGGGTTGGTTGGATCTCTTAGATCGATAATGAACGGTGTTGTTGGTGGATCATTAATGTCAAAACCATTCGATGAAGCATATTCATTAATTGAAGAGATGACTACTAATAATTTTCAATGGTCCTCTTAAAAGGTAAATCCAAAAAGAGGAGCTAATATTCATGATTCTGATGCAATATCTATGTTAGCTGCCCAAATAGCTGCTATATCAAAGAAGATAGATCAATATGGAATAAATTATTCTCAGAAAGCACCTGTTCCTGAGGAAAACTTATTGGAACAAATGATAGAATCGCAATCTTCTTATGAGACTTTAAATGCAATAAACAATCATTCTAATAACCCTTATGCCAATTATTATAATCTTGGATGGAAGAATCATCCAAATTTTAGTTGGAGTAACAATAACTTTAATGCTGCAAATCTGCAATGGGGAAGCAATACTGCTAACCCATTAGGAAACTCCAACAATCAAGGGAATCAAGCTTATAAACCTTATTACCCCCGAAGATTTAATAATTTGTAGATTAAGGAGAAAAAAATATCAATGGAAGAATTGATATTGCAAATGTGTAGTTAATTACAAAGTCAATGAGCTGCAATCAGAAACATGGAAAATCAATTAGGATGTATTGCTACCGCACTTAGCGATAGACCTCCAGAAACATTGCCTAGTAATGTTGAAGTAAATCCTAAAGATCAAAACAAAGAGCAAATTAAAGCTATTCAATTGAGAAGTGGAAAAAAATTAGAAAATAGAGTTCAACAAGAAGTTGAAGTTGAAAAAGATGAGGTGGAAAATGAAAAATATGGTGAAGATTTTCATTTTGAAGCAATTAAACCAATGAAAATCAATGTAGAAAGATCATCACCTCCATTTCCTCAATGATTGAAGTAGAAACACAGAGATAATCAATTTTTGAAATTTTTGGAAATATTGAGGAAATTAACGATAAACATTCCATATGTTGAAGCTTTGGAACAAATATCAAGCTATGTGAAGTTCATGAAGAATATACTTAATAAAAAAAGGAAGTTTGTAGATAATGAAACTATTGCACTCAGTGGATAGTGTAGCGCTATAATTCAGAAAAGCTTCATGAAAAAACTTAAAGATCCTGGAAGTTTTACAATTCCTTGTGTTATTGGCGAACGATTTTTTGAAAAAACATTATGTGATTTAGGAGCCAGTATTAATCTTATGTCGTTATCAATATTCAAAAGGTTGAGCTTAGGAGATATTCCACCTACAACTGTAACTCTTCAATTAGTTGATTGTTCAATTACCTATCCTAAAAGAGTTATAAAAGGTATTTTGGTAAAAGTTGATAAATTTATTTTTTCCTGTGGACTTTATTGTGTTAGATGTGGAGAAAGATAAAGAAATTCCTATCATTTTAGGAAAACCATTCCTAGCCATTAAAGAGCTTTAATAGATGTGCATAAAGGAGAACTAACTATGAGAGTTAGTGATCAAGAGGTTACATTTAATATTGCAAAATCATGAGATACTCTGCAAAAGAACAAGAGATTGAATGCTTCAAAATGGGTATTAATGAATATTTAAGCATGAAAATTTTAAGAAGACTTTTGAAAGTGAATTTGAAAAAGAATATATGGAATATCAATATGAGGATAAAATTAAGATGAATCTATGGAAGTGAGTAAAGAAGAATTGGATTATGTTCGGGAAAAATTTGAAATGTTAGATCATACAGAAGGTAACAAGAATTTGCTTTCATCTACTGAAAAACCTCCTGAACTAGAACTGAAAACACTTTCTACACATTTGAAGTATGCATTCTTAAGAGATTTATCTACATTACATGTTATAATATCCTCAAAATTAAGTGATACGCAAGAACAACAGTTGTTGGAAACTTTAAAAAGATATAAGAAAGTCTTTGGATGGACATTAGCTGATATTATAGGAATCAGTCCTTCAATTTGTATGCATAGAATCTTATTAGAAGACCAAAATGAACCAAGAGCTAATCCTTAAAGGAGATTAAACCCTATGATGAAAGGATTTGTGAATAAAGAGATTTTAAAATGGTTAGATGCTGGAATAATATATTCTATATCAGACAGTGCTTGGGTAAGTCCAATTCACTGTGTTCTAAAGAAAGAAGGTGTGACTGTGATGAGAAATGAGCACAACTAATTAATATCAAAAAGAAAAGTCATCGGTTAGAGAATCTGCATAGATTATAGAAAATTAAATTCTGCCACTAGGAAGGATCATTTTCCTTTACCCTTTTTGGACATATGTTGGATAGACTGGCTGGGCATAAATACTTTTGTTTTCTAGATGGATATATCAGTTATCACCAAATACTTATTACTCCAAAGGATCAAGAGAAAACAAAATTTACTGGTCCTTGTGAAACTTTTATTTTTTGGCAAATGCCCTTTGGATTATGTAATGCACTTGCAATACTTCAAAGATGCATGATGTCAAATTTTCAGTGATTTGATCGAAATAGGGTTTGAAGTCTTTATGGATGATTTTTCTGTATTTGGAACTTCATTTTAAATATGTCTAAATCATTTAGAGAAAGTTCTGGAATGTTGTGAAAATAATAATCTCGTATTAAATTGAGAAAAATGTCAATTTATGATTGCAGGAAGAATTGTGCTCGGACATAAAATTTTAGAAAAAGACATGGAAGTAGATCCTATGAAAATACATGTTATATCAAACTTACCTCTACCTACTATATTAAGAGGAGTTAGGAGTTTTTAGGACATTCTGGATTTTATAGGAGATATATTAAATAATTTTTAAAAAATACTAAACCTTATGCCAACTTCTAGAAAAAAGATACAAAATTTGACTTTGATGAAGATTGTCTTAAAGCTTTTGAAACTTTAAAGGAAAAGTTGATCATTGCTCCTATAATTGTTTCACCATATCGAGAGAAACCTTTTGAATTTATATGTGATGCTAATGATTATGCAATTGGAGTTTTTTAGGGCAGAGATATGATAAGATTTTTAAAGTTATATACTATGCTAGTAAGACTCTTAATGATGCTCAGATTAATTACACCAGCACTGAAAGAGAGTTATAAACCATTGTGTATGTTTTTGATAAATTTATGTCATATCTGATTGGAGCTAAATGTGTTGTGTATACTGACCATTCGACTATTAAATATTTGATGTGAAAGAAAGATGCTAAACCAAGATTAATTAGATGAGTACTTCTTATGCAAGAGTTTGATTTTGTAATAGTCGATAGGAAAGAGACTGATTATCAAATTGTTGATCATCTATCTAAGCTAGAACAAAAAGAAATACTTTATTTGGAGAGAGAAATTAATGAAACTTTTCCTGATTAACAACTTTATGTTGTATAAGGATGGGAAATAGCGTGGTACGCTGATATTGTAAATTATATTGTTAATGGTATTTTACCTTATGGGATGACAAAATAATAAGAAAAAAAATTCATTTATGATGCAAAATCATATTTTGGGATGATACATATTTATATAAACAATGCAAATATTTAGTAATGAGACGATGTGTGCAATATAAAGAAATTCAGGAAATTATCTAAAAAGGTCATGATTCTGAATTTGGAAGTCATTTTAGGAATGATAGAATTATTCATAAAATTTTACAATCTAGATTTTATTGGCCTACTCTATTTGGAGATGTTAATATATATATCAAAACATGTGATCAATATCAGGGAGTAGGAAATACTTCAAAAATAAATGAAATGCCTTTAAATTTTAATTTGGAAGTTGAAATTTTTGATACATGAGGATTGGATTTTATGAGACCATTTATACCTTCATTTGAAAATATTTATATATTAATTGTAGTGGATTATGTTTCTAAATGGATTGAAGCAATTGCTTTACCTCGATATGATGCTCGGAGTGTTTCAAAATTTTTAATTAAAAATATTTTTACAAGATATGAAATGCCGAAAGTAATCATTACCGTTGGAAGATCTCATTTTAGGAATGCAAAAATTGTAAGATTAGTAGAAAAATATAATATAATGCATAAAATTGTAACTGTTTATCATCCCCAGACTAATGGTTTAGCAGAAGAATCTAATCGTGAAATTTAGAGAATTTTTAAAAAGAGTGTTAATTCTAATAAAATATATTGGTCTACTAGATTAGATACTACATTATGGACATACATGATAGCCTATAAGACACCTATAGGAATGTCCCCATATAGATTAATTTTTTGGAAGACTTGTCACTTGCTATTTGAATTGGAGCATAAAGCTTATTGGGTTATAAAAGAATTCAATTTCAATTTGAAAGATGCTGGTGAGAAAAGATTATTGCAATTGAATGAGCTTGAGGAAATTAAGAATAAATTTTATGATAATACGATCATTTATAAGAAAAAGATAAAAGCATGACATTATAAGAAGATAATAAAAAAAATTGAACTTATACAGGAAGTTTTATTATATAATACAAGATTGAAATTATTTCTTGAAACATTGAAGTCTAGGTGGAAAGGGTCATTCAGAGTTATAAAAGTCTATCCCTATGAGGCAGTTAATATTGAAGAACCCAAGACTGAAAAAATATTTAAAGTGAATATGCACAGATTGAAATCATATTTTGATGGTCAAAGACCAGCTTTTAAAGTGACTGTAATGTTGGGTCAACCAGAATAAGACTGGGATTGTCAGACTGACGACATTAACCCAAGCGCTTCGTAGGAGGCAACCCATATTTATCGTTGTTTAGTTTGTTTTTGAGTTTCTTTTGTTTGAAATATTTTACATATATTTATGTTTAAGTCTTTATGAAGTTTGTGTATTTGATAAGATGTTTAGAAACATCTATATTTGCCTAATTTTATGGGAAAATTTAGGATTTATTGGATCAAAATCGAAACGACGAAGTTTTTGGAACTGACGCATGATGCGCCAAATTCCAGAGATCTGGCGCATGATGCATCACATTACCAAAAATGTTTAAAACGTGTCAAATGACAGTTTTTTGCAGTTTCTTCTCCATATAACTTCTAAAAACCGACTCCAAAACATATTTTAGGGTGCAAAACGAAGCAAGAGTCACCCTTTTTCAAATCCTATGGCTTCATACTCTAAAAACTCTGCTAGATTTTGAAATTTCAACTTGAGAAATTTCGTTGCGCAAAAGTTACATGATCGAGTTCTAGTGAAGAAGAGGTTCATCAAAGAAAGATGATTTGTGAATCGAGAATTCAACACGCCGAATACTCATGTAGAAGAAACTATTACGCAGAGGCGCTGGGAAGTGCTTTACCACACTTCTGCCGTTGTTTTTGTTCCTGTAGTAAAAGAATTTTATGCAAATCATCAAGGAATCAACCAAGGAATGATTTACGTGCGAGACAGGTTTTTGCAGTTCACTCCTTCAAGAATAAATGATATGTTTATGATTGAGAATGTGTCTATCTGCCATTATGCGAATTTTACCCCTACGAGAGATAATATGAATGAACTCTACCAATACTTTACGAAAGAAGATGTGAATTGAGAGGCCAGAGATGATGAAAATGTAATTTTTCACTCATCATTTTTAAATCTAGTTTCAAAAGCTTGGCACTTATTCATTTCATCAAAATTACTGCCTACTATGAAGATTAGTAAGGTAACAAAGGAAAGTGCTATTTTAAATTATTGCATTCAAACCGGAAAGCCTATTGATGTTGGAGCTATTATTGTGAAATCAGCTTTAGGTTTGATTGCCAAAGGATCTACAACTGGACTTGGACATCCATCCACTATTTTCCCACTATGCAGTCAAGCGCAAGTACCTTATGAAAGTTGAGAAAAAGTGCTTCTTCCATGTAAGCCGATGGATCCAGAAGTCTATTGCAACTGTATTGGAATGAGAGATGAAAATGATATGAATTTTTTAATGGATCAAGGATCTCAGAATTCATCACTTGTTCAGCCCTACTACCACTCAAAAGCACTTTTGAAGAAGATCAAGAAGATTGAAAAAGAGGTGTAGAATCTCATGCATGTGATTGAGAATATTACTGAAATGTTGGATCATCTAGATTGGAGACTAAAGGAACATTTTGAACATATTGGGTGAATTGAAGATGGTTTGGTACGTTTGTTCAAGAAACATTCTTAGATTGAGAAGGAAAATTCAACTGATGAATTTCCATTTTGACCTTTCTACAACTTGTATGTGAACTGCCAATCTATGGGAGGTATCCAGGAGAACGATAATGAAGAAGAAGTTTGAGCATAATTTATACACGGAACATTTTGTTTAGTACTAATTCTTTTAGTTATTTTGTTGTGTTGGATAGCATTTCCTTTCTATTGTTGAACACTATCTATGTTTATGTTTTGAATTTTGATGTTTAGATTTTAGTGTTAGGATGTTGGTTTGCTTTAGAACATTGAATTTGATGTTTGTTGGCTTGAAAAATGTTAGTTTGTAATAGCACGAATTTTATATATAAATATGAGTTTTCTGTTGTTTGTGAAAGTTTGGTGTTAGTGTGATGTTCAATTATTCTTAGAAAGGTTTATTTGACTCAAATAGAGGTTGAAGTAAAGCGGCACAGAGCAGATTTCCATAAAAATTGAAACCTGGCGAATTTAAGCTCTAGCGCATGATGCGCCGATTTACAAAGCCTTGGTGCATGATGCACCAAAGGTCCGAACACACCAGATAGCCTAGAAAACCGCAAAATTGCATGAACAAACTCCATTATTGCTGCTTAAATCGTCTCCTATCTCAAGACCTTGGTCTAAGGCATCACATTGTGGGTGAAAGAGAAGGATTCAAAGGCTAAAAACCATAGATTTCATCTTTAATTGGTAAGAGCTTCACTTTAACTTAGAAATTTTTTATTTTCACCATGGATTTGAGAGGAAATTTGTGATTTTTGATGAAAATGTTTGAAGAAAACTCATGGTGAAAAGTTTCTTACCAAATAATCTTGCTTGAAGAGTTAGATTTTTTATTTAGCAATTTATTTTAAATTATTTGGATTTTCGTAGAATTTTCAAATGGCTCCCCGAGTTAAGAGACGAAGGTCGTTCGAAGATTTTGATGCACAAAGATTTGTTAGTTTCACAGCCCAGCAAAGTTACAATACTCAGATGGAGACAATAAGAATGATCCAAGAACGGGCGTTTGCAAACCCGTGTGGCGAGATCGAGGGACTGATTCTCGCTAGAAACTGGGAAAGCTTATGCTACTTCACCGCAGTAGAGATTGTCTGGATGGTTTGGGAGTTTTATGCAAACTTGAGGTTCACTAATGAAGATCACATCCTAGTTAGAGGTAAACAAGCTGAATTTACTGCTGATCAGATCTATACTTTTTATGGTTTAAGGGGTGTATTTTTTATGAATGTGCTGCATTCGTGATGACTGATTCATCACTAGATGAAGTGATTGCATTTTTGACTGATGGAAGAGGGGAGTGAAAGATTAAGAATAACAAGATAGTTAACTTCCCTGCTTCCATGTTGACTATTCAGTCAAAAATATGACACCACTTCATTTCTGTCAGACTATTGCCAACAAATCATTTGGCTGATGTTACAAAAGATAGAGTTGTGTTAAACTATTGCATTCAAAACATGAAGGCAATAGATGTTGGTGCATTTATAGTTCATGCTAAAAGTATAGCTGATAGTTCTACTGCTGAGGGGTTTGAGATACCCTGCCCTGATTTTCACTCTATGTGAACAATCAAGAGTAGAATCCCACAAAAATGAAGAAAGATTACAGCCGCTGAATCTAATTGGGAGGCATATGATTCAGATGGTAGAATCATTTATTGAATCAAGAAGCGGAAGAAAGGATAGACCCTCTACATCTGCTGCAGGGGCATCTACTTCTAAATTTGTATCACTTGAAGGTATTATGGACCAACTGATGATTCAATAAACTGACATAGTTAATATTCAAACTCAGTTGGGAGAGATAGAAACAAGAAATGCTTATAATGATGAAAATCAGCAGAGGAGAGTTCAACATAACATTGATTTTGAAAATTCTATGGTAAGACATCATAAAGGTGAACCTAATGTGGACTTTCCTGCTTATCCCTGTTTCACTCCCTATGCTCCTGTTCATGACAAAGAAGAAGGAGGAGAAGAAGAAGATTTTGATGATGAAGAGGAAGGAGATGAGATTTGATTTTTATGAGTTTAGTTTAGTGAGATATGATTTTTATGAGTTTAGTTTAGTGTGTTTTGATGTTTGTTTATTATTTGTGAGTGTATTGTGATGTACTTTTATTTGGAACATGTTGTAGTAAAAACTTTTATGTTGTGTGGTGAACTGAATTTGTAATAGTAACTGTAGACTTTCACTTTTTTTGTAGTTTTAGTATTTTTAGTTTAGTTTTTTAGTTTTTTGTATTTCTGTTTTTAATTCTCAGCAAGTTCTTTAGAATATATTATGTTTTATTTAATGTTTTATGTAGTTTTACAGTTAGTACCTGCAGTATACCAAAGCCCATTTTCATAGTCAGAAATCCTCTACAGGTCAGTTTTTATTTTCATTAATTTACTATTTTCTTTCAACCCAAAAAAATTATACTAAAAATATTTTTAAAATCAGTTAAAAACTTAAGTTTTGGGGAAAGAAAAATTTATTTTGAAAAGAAGAAAACTAAATTTTATTTGTCATCAATTAACTATATTTTTAAAATTAATTTAACATGGCATAGGATATTAAGATTTAAGTTTAAATGACTATACTTCTGTTTATAAATAATGTGGTAAATTTAGGTAAAAAGTGTTTAATAATGAAGGTCAATTCTAAAGTTAAAGATATTTGGTATGATAGAATAAAACTATGTTTTTCTACTTAAAGTAAAGAAAATTGTATTTTTGAAGTGTTAAGAATTTTAGAGTTTCATGTAAGAAGAAAAGAATGAGACTTTATGAAAAATCATAAACTAATATAAATTTATAAAGTGAAGAAAGGTATAGAGTTTTAACTTTAAGTAAAGGATAGTGAAGTTCAAAATCATTAAAGACTATCCAGATATAGTAATTCTCACTTGGAAAAAGAAAAGAAAAGAAAGGAATGAAAAGATCCTAAAAGAAAAGAAAAATAAGAAAAAAAAGGAAAAATAAGTGAGGATATGCCTAATAAAAAATTGGCTTCACTTGAATCAACTTAAGAAAGAAGCTTTATTACATTTTCTAAGCTTATATTGGAGTATTAAAAACATTCATAGTAAAGTTTTCATGAAGTCCTTTTTCATATAATGTTCTAAATAACCTTAATATGACAAATTTATCAATTCTTCTTGAAATGAATAGAAATTCTAAAATCTTAAATTTGATTATTAAATATTCCTAGACTAAGAATTTGAATATAAGTTATTAAAGGTTTTTCTTAAATTTTGCCATTCTATTTATTAAACTAAAGTATAAAAGTTATAAGTTAATCTCTATCCTAAGTCATATACTTTTATGTAATAAAAGTGTCACTTGAGGACAAGTAACATTCAAGTTTGAGGGATTTTGATACACCAAAATAATATATTGTTTTAATTACATATTTTATGCTTATTTTTTCGTGATATTACACTTTAAAGAAGGGTATTTTCATGTTTTTTTTGCAGGCATACAATTTTTAGATATTTAGAGAAAAAATGGCAAAAAGTACGAAATTTGGAGCCAAATTATCAAATTTTGGATATCTGGCGCATGATGCGCCGTTTGATAGAGAGCTGGCTCATGATTCTCTAGAGACAACTTTTTGCAAATTAAGGCTGTTCGAGACGAATTTTGCACAAATTTTCAAAGGGAAACTTGTTCTACACACCTAATGGAGTAATTCAATGCATCTAGACACTTTGGAAGGTTCCTTTTTGAAGGGATGTGTCTCTTGGATTAAATGACATATCTTTTGAATTCAAAAGAGTTGACTTTTAGAGGGAACTTTTGGAGGGAATTTGGAATTCTTTTCAAAGGAGGCAACTCAAAATAAAAGAGAAGTCATCATAGAGTTGAGAGAAGCTTTTAGGAGAGACGAGAAGGGGAGAGAAAGAAAGTTGGCGTGAGAGGCAAGAGAGGAGATTTTCTTCTAGGGTTGTAAGAGGAGAGGGAAGTTGAGAGATTTCTTTTTCATTGCACTTCTAAAAGAGAATTGAGAGGGATTGTAAAGAGAGAAAGACTTGGAGAGAACTTCTAGGGATTTGCTTAGGAAGGATTGAGAGATAAGTAGTATTTTTATTTCTTTTATTTTGTAAACTTGTTCTTTTATATGAAATCTGTGTTTTGTTGTATCATTCCCATGAATTCTGAGTAGTCTTATTTATCATTTTCTCTACTTTGAGATATGGTTTTGTGAAGAATTGATTTTGTTTTCTACCGTTTTAAATGTTAATAATTTGTGATGATTTGAACTCCGATCTTCATTTAATTTTTGATATGGCCAATTGAAATGTTAAAACTTGTTGAAAAACATATGTTCTGAAAAGGGATATAATTTCTACAACATAGGGAGAATCACATTTGATTTTATGGGAGAGTATGTCATCCATGGGATTGGGTGCAAATAAATAGGGAAATATACTTTATTGGATGCAGAATTAGAGATTTTAACGTGACAGATTAAAATCTCCAATTTGGTTCAGTTGATTGGAAACTAATGCGAGAATGTTAGCCCTCAGGTGAGGGAGTAGTGGGAGCTCTGGAGTTGCAGCCGGTATCCTTCCAGCCTAACCATGAAATTAGGGAGCAAACTCTGGATTAGTCAATGTTCTTTATAACACTCGGAAAAGGGTAAAGAATATGATTGCTCCTATTTGGCACAAAATAGTTTTTATATACATTTTCAAATGATTTTAATTTCTTTACAAACCATATACTCATTGTAAAGGGGAATGATGCTTTCTTATATTTGAACTTTCCGTCAAAACAAAAACTTTATTTAGTTTTCGTAATTTTACTTTTGCAAGTTTAGTTCTTAGTCGGTTAACTCTGTTTTCAACTGCATTTTATATAACATTCACTTTAAGAGTTAATATTCAAACTTCACACTTTGCTTTATCTTTGTATTTTTAAATTATAAAATAATTTCAAAAACTTATTTAAAGGATTTTCCAACTATCCTGTGGGATTGAAATTTATGACTCCATTAGACCCTTGAGCGATAGGTATATTTGCGCTGATTTTAAAGGGGATTTGACAGTTTTAAAAAAAGTTTTAAAAGATAAACTATTATCATAAAAATTATTTTTGTTGGGATTATAATACATATTTATTATTTATCCGTTGTGTGTAATTTTGTAATATTAAAAAATATTTGTAAAATTTACACACTAAATATTCCTGCATCACACACCTCAAATTATATTCTTAGAAGAAAACATTTTATATGATGTAAGAGTTTTCACTGTATCCTCCAATGCAAAGTCTAATTTCCATTATCAAAATAAAAGTTCACTTTGAAATCTAATTTGTTAGTTCCAAAATGGAAGTTCACTTCAAAATCTAATTTGTATTGCGAAAATGAAAATTACGATAATGGAAATTAGATTTCAAACTGAATTTCCATTTTGAAACTGACAAATTAGAATTTGATGTGAATTTCCTAGTTGGAATTATCAAATTAGATTTCAAAGTGAATTTTCATTTTGACAATGAAAATTAGACCTTAAAATGAAGAAAACAGTGACAACTCTTACATCATATGAAATATCTTCTTTAAAAAATATTTTGAGGTGTGCAATTAATCGACTAAGGGGCTACGATGATGGGAATGTTTAGTTATATGATTAGCTTACAGTTGAAAACAAAATATGAAACAAATATATCCATGAAAAAGTTGGAGTAGCTACAATTACAAACAATATTAAATACAATATATAAAACAAATATCAATGTTACTCTGATTAAAAATCTTCAACCCGCCTAACATCAAAATGATGTTAAACGATCCAATTTCGATCTAAATTCATAAAAATACTCTACGTAATAACCTAAAATTATAATTTTTACAAAGATACAACCTTTCTTGTACAATACAAGATTATTAAAATGTAAAGTTTAAGTGTGAGATATATAAATACATAGAAAGGATAACCAACCATAGCAAATCAAACGTGACAATCACAAGAAACAAAGAGACAAACCAAACTAACAAAATTTAAAAAAAAGAAATAAAAATCACAAAAAAAAAAACACCAAAACTAAGAGAGAAAGGTTGACCTATAATAGATCAGAACTTACCGACATGAAAACATTCAAATTTCAACCTTAATTTTTAATATATACAAATATATTCAAAATTGGTTAAATTTTAATGAAGGCTAGAATTCATCACAACTCAAAAAATTAATCTCAACAACTAGTGAAGATCAAGAAAGAAATGTAAGCTTATTAACAACAAATTAACAATCAGAAACAACATCTAGCTCAAATAGCAGAGCAAATAAAAGCAGAAACACCAATGTTTACTATGAAAAATTCAATTAACGTGGCTAGATCAATGTAGCAACAAATTCAATTCTAAACCACATTACTATTTATGTTTGTTTCAAGCTACAAAGCATTTCCAGAGAAAAAAGAAAAAGAAAAATAATAACCAACATTACTTTTTCAATTTTCATTTTATTTTCTTGATCATAATAATCAAACATCAAGATATTAAAGCTTGTTTCTTTAGAGAATTCTTTGTAAGCTCATTTGGCAACTTAAATTTAGCAAAATATGATTTGAATTACACTAACAAAGTAATTTTATATTCTTGTTGCATTTTATTATTGAGGAGATGTTTAAAAATTTATTTATAGCCTTTTCTTAAATGTAATGAAGATAATGTCTGCATGTTATTGACGGTGATCATTGAAAAGTACACTTTAAAGCTTTGCTTGAATGATTTCTCAAAGCAAAGTTAGGGGCTATCAATGCACAAAATGATTTCATGGAAATTTTTTACTGATGTATTGTCCTAATTCTCATTATTATTTTGGGGATGTTTAAGAATTTATTTACAACCTTTTTCTTTAAGGCAATGAAGATGAAGCCTACATGCTATTGATGATGATAACAAGAAGTATTCTTTGAGGCTTCCTTATATAATTTCTCAAACAAACCAAGCAAAAATAAAAAAAATTAAGAAAAACTACCAAAACAAACCACCAAAACAAATGCAGGAAAGATAGCCAACTAGAGCTCAGAACTTACCTGTAGGAAAATATTAAAATTTCATTATAGAATTTGAATATATAAAAATATATTAAAAACTGGTTGAATTTTAATGACAGATGAAATTCGTCAAAGCTAAAAAAATTAATCATAACAAGTAGTGAAGATCAAGGAAGACATGTAAGCTTATCAAAAACAAATTAACCATCGGAAACAACGACAAGCTCAAATAGCAAACCAAATTAGAGCAGAAACATCAATGTTCACTATGAAAAATTCATTTCAGCACACCTAGATCAATGTAGTAATGAATCTACTTCCAAATGTCATTACTTTTTCAGTTTGTTCCGAGCTATAAAGCATCTCCAGAGAACAGAAAAAGAAAAGCAATAACCAACATTATTATTTTATTTTCCATTTCATTTTCTTAAGAGTATTCTTCGTAAGCTCATTTAGTGTCTTAGAGTTAGCAAAATATGATTTGAATTTACACTAATAAAATGATTATACTTTCCTATTGCATCTTATTATTGTGGGGATGTCTAAGAATTTATTTACAGCCTTCTCCAAAAGATAATGAAAATGATGTTCACATGCTATTGATGATGATCACTGAAAAGTACTCTTTGAGGCTTTACTTAAGTAATTTCTCAAAGTAAAGTTAGGGGCTATCAACGCACAAAATGATTTCATAGAATTTTGTGTTGTTGTGTTGTCATACTTCTCAATTTAATGGTGGGGATGTCTAATAAGTTATTTACAACCTTCTCCTTGAGGTAATGAAGATGTTGTCTACTTGCTATTGATAATGGTCACCGAGAAGTACTCATTGAGGCTTTCCTTAAATAATTTCTTAAAGCAAAGCTAGGAGCCAAACCAAAAAAATGATTTTATAGTAATTTTGTACTGTTGTGTTGTCATACTACTAAACACCGATAAATAGCATGCTACCAAACACCACTTAAGCATGAAGTCATGTGAAAAATAATATGTGAAGTTACCTTAATCAATGGTTTCAGATAGGAGACAAGCGAAAGGAGGAGAGCAATGGGGGTTCGGGTCTTTGCAAGCTGAGAAATTATGATCGCATCTAGCCTCAATGGCAATTTTATGTTGAGGGAATAGTCACGAAGGCAATGGACTTGGATGTAACTGAGAGAGGGAGAGGCCAAGTGTTTCGGGGAGGGAGGGTGAAGCCACAAGTTGGACTAGAGGAAAGAAGAGAATGAAATGAGGGAGTTGGGTGAAGAGGGTATAATTAGGGCATTTACTGATGACTTATAAACGATCGGGAAGCCTTCAACTCCTAACATTACTACCGACTGCAATTGCATTTGCTTATCAAAAGAGATAGTTGATTCGTGAATCGCCAGATGGTAGTTTCGCAATAGCTGACGAACATTGTCTGTGGGTTAATATTCATTTATAATAGTCGATATGTATCATCAACAATAACTAAAATGTCGTCCGAAAAATTTAACTGTAACTAATCGAAGGTTTTTCGTGGTTATGCCATCATAAATAATCCAGCTAATATGTCATTGTTATGTCGTCGAAAAATGACACATTTTTTTTACTTCAACACAAGTCGTTGGTTCTTTCGTCGGTTATAACATGTTTTCATATAGTGTGGGTTTCCACATTGATAAACATGTGTTATTTATAAGCAGTCCACAACTTATCTTATATATATATATATAATATTATGATAATAAACTCTTATGCTCTCATGAATGTTCTATCACATAATGATTTGACACAATTTGTGAGAATATATTTTATTCTAAGGGTATTTTAGCTACAACATTAAAATGATATTCATATTTAACATCTTAAGAAAAGTTATATTGGGTCTATCCTTTCGGCTTCACTAATCTTTCTTTTCTAGAATTTATTCTAAACTCTCTATTATAATAATAATGCTTAGCATTACATTTATTTAATAACTTTGTTAGAATGTTAAAAGCGAGAAATTTTTTACATAATAGAATGCATATTGATTTTTATGGGGCTAAAAAAATAACAACATATTTAGATCTCAATGCATAAAAAATAAGTTATTTTACAAATGAATGTATGTTTCGTTATAAGGTTCACATCATTAAGACTTCATGTAAATATTATTTTCGTTCATTTTTCCTTTTCATATTTTAAAAGAAGTAATCAGTCTATCGATCATCGTATACTTCCCTTTCCCGAATAGGTTTATCTTTTGAGTCATGTGAATGACCAGGAGAAGAAAGACACCGGAAATGAGAGATATATGACAAAGCGACAAACAATAGAAAAAAACAAAACGTGGAGAGTCTACGTGCGGTAAACCTCGCAAGGATATGTTAAGAGTGTCCGCACAAACAAGATCGGGAGAAAGCACCTTAAACCAATATTCGCGAAAGAATACCGACGTAGACTACCCAAAATCAGAGAGTCAGTGTAGGTGTCTTTTCTGAGGTCAAAAGCACTCCCAAAGGAACATATCTCATTTGGTTAATTACATTTTGGGTGTACCCAAGACTACTCTCGATAAAACGAGTTTTCTCTGGATTATCGTGAACCTGGGGCAACGAGTACTCAAAGAAAGGTTATTTTGTGTGGGAAAAGTCTCGATGCATCAAAGCTCACATTGAATCATCGGGCAGAGAGTGAATTGTCGGCACACGAAGCCCACAGAATAACCTAAATCATTTTGACGGGGATATCCTAACACGTTAAAGCACGTCTGGACCATAAGGGTAGAGGACAAATTGTCGTATCTCAGATGGGTAGTAGCTTATCGGCATCAGGTACTCAAAATGATATCAACGAAGTTAAAGGAGTGAAAGAGCTTAAAGGATCGTAGCAAAGTGAAGGTAGAGTAATCCTAGAAGGTAAAGTAAGTGGGTCGGGGTACCACGAATCCGTCATACACAACTACTAGGACCCTAAGTCTACCTGGTCGTGAAGGTAGTTGACCCAACATGTCCTGAGATCCCCAGTTAGCAATCCGTGAATTGCGCAGTCCATGGGGAACTGATAGCCCTAAGGTTAGAGGAAGGAAAATCTATTCTATGACTAAAAGCTGAAGATCCACGAGATGGGATTTACACCCTCTAGAGACAAAGATGCCTCAGGAAAGAAAGAGAAAAGGGGGTTCAGCTACAAAGCTGAAACTCTAAAAAAAGGACTTATACCCTGTCTGGGTTGGGCAGTCATCTAACACATTAGGCGCACTAGAAAACCACATATATAAAGGTATGCTGAGCCAGTAAGGTTGGAGAAGCACAGGGACTCCTCAGAACAAGCAAATATGAATACAGTTTTCTAAAGCAGTCTTTAAGTATTGTGGATGTCATGTTAGTATATGCCACAAAGTAAAATTGTAATGTTTAATTTTTGAATATTTTAATCCTAAATTTTAATTATCTTGAATATTTTATTTAGAATTTTTAAGTAGGAAATTAGGATTTTAAGTCCTGAAGAACCTATATGGCATTGTGAAATCCCAGATCACAGAAAGAAACAATGAAAATATGCACACATATAGGCAGCTGACATGTAACAGAAAGTAAAACAAGCCAAATAAAATAATAAACAGGATGGTGCCGCTGGGCCGACAATATATCCCAAAGAAGAAAAATAGCGGTCAGACTCCACATATACATGTCTGGTCCTAGTTCTACACATCAATGTCAAAAATGCAGAATTAAGATACGGAGCACGAGCAACAGCTCCTAGTCCCTTTCATGTGGTTCCTGTGCCAAATGCCTCAAAACCCGTGCCCATATCTAATTTCTGCTACGGAACCCTCCTAAACTCTAAAAGTACATAGGAAAAAGAGAAGACTCAATCCTGCATGAAAACAAGTGTCAGCGGAAAATGCCACATGCATATAACGTGTAATGAATCATGTCATATAAGTGGAAGAGCTAAATAGTACCTGCAAGCAAAAGGGTTAGAAATCATCTCATGTTCTCATCATAGTGGTACTTGTGTGTGTGCACATAAATAGTCATGACTCCCTGCAAAAAATATCATAACACACTACCATACATATGAAACATGCAGTCACACCACAAGCATAATGCAAAAGAAAGATACCTGGATAAGGCAACCAATCCAACAAAAAATAATAGCAAGGTATCGAAAAGACTATATAACATCCTAAATCCTAGCATAGCACACCATCTAATGAAAAGTGCATTAACTTAGCATATAAGTGCGGGGTAAGTCTGGATATAGTATGACTTTGATGGGGTCGTCATGCCGTCCCAGTCCTAAAGATCCGAAGGATCTAAAGGGCATTACGAAGAGGGTGACATAAGTTAGATCGATTGGATCCTTAGCTCAATCATACCGTGTTAATCCTGATGACTTAACTTGCATTGCTCAACGTGATCAACCTAACAAGCAATGCTTGCTAAGACATAACGACCGGCACAGAATCACTCTCTTAACGAGTCTGGCTCGCTACCCATGCAAACATGCAAATGCAAGTGTATACAGTCATGTGACAAAAGTGATGAGTGTACCGTGGGGCAGAGACTCAGGAAAAGATAGGCATACCATGGAGCCATCGACCCTAACAAACCAGTGAGTCATAACGACAGTGACCAAGAGATGGACGTGTAGTGTGCCGTAGCGGTAGAGACCCGAAGATGGGCGTGTGGTAGAGGCAGCGACCCGAGGAAGACGTGCCGAGGCGGAAATGACCAAAAGGGATGGGCATGTCGTGACCACAGCAGCCCGAAGACGGTGTGCTGAGGCGGCAGTAACTCAGAGACAGTGATGATCCTCACCGGGGAGCAGCACACAAGTCCAAATGCAAATTTAAACATATAGAGTGCAACATGCAAGCAAACAAACATGTCATATGATGTCAAAAAAGGAAATACGATGCAGAAGCATACAAATATGAATGTATTTGATCAACCGAATCGTGGTGGTCGGTCGAACCAAAATGATAGGTCCACCGGGTTGGGGCGGTTGGTCAAACTAAAGAGAGATGCTCGTCGTGCTGAAATGGTCAATCAAAGTAAAAAGATATGCTCACCAAACTGGGGCAGTCAATCAGAGTGAAGTGAGATGTTCATCGGGCCGGAGCGGCCGATTAGAGTGAAGTAGAGTTACACACCAGATCGGGGCGACCGGTTAGAGCAAAGTAAAATGCTCGTCAGGTCGGGGCGATCAGTCAGAGCGAAGTGAGTTTTTCACTTCATTGAGGCGGCCAACCGAAGAGAAGTGAAATGCTCACAGAGCTGGGACGCCCGGTCGGAGCAAAGTGAAATACTCGTCGGGTCGGGGTGTCCAGTAAGAGCGAAGTAAGAAGCTCACCGAGCTGGGGCTGTCAGTCGGAGCGAAGTAAAGTGCTCGTATGCTCCATGCAAAATGCAGTGCAATCCAAAACAAGCAGACATGCAGATTTCTAATCATGCTCGTGCCAACGATCTCACCTGGGAGTCCTAAGGTTTGGACCCTTAGATTTGTTGTACCGCCGTCTCTTACTATGGTGAGCAAATGTGGGGAGTGCCTCTCGGAAACTCTCCACGACGTCGCGAAAAGGACTAGCTACGAAGTTTTTCCCATTTCGCGAACTCCTCCAAACTTTGCAAAGCGAGCTAGCTACAAAACTTCTCTCGCTTTGCCAAGAACAACCTCCTAGGTTTTCTAAGTAAAGCAAAGAAACCAAAAACAAAAAGAGTCAGGGACTTTGACTCATCGGGAATTATGCTAAGACTCACTAAAAAGGGGAGACACTCGACTAGATTGAGGGTGTTTGGCCACGCACAAAAAGTCCTACATAAAGACTAACTTTAGGTAAATCAAATATCAATCACGCAGACACGCCGTCAAGTCAACAAAAGTCGGCGCACACACCCCGTGTGGGCGATCGAACCCGTACGCCTAGACACCACTAATCCTAAAACTGACTAGGCGTTTAGGGAATCTCACCACCGTGACGTTGCAGACGCGTTTTTTTTTTGTTTGCTCCAAGTTGTCGGTGTTTGGTCCACGCATCGACATACCTCGCAACGAGACACATAACGAGTCCACGCTTCGACGTACGTCGCAACGAGACACATAAACGAGTTGGAGCTAGTGATCGCAAGAGGTATGCAAAGTACTGAAAAATAACTAATTTTGACATATGAAAATATGATCAAAACGTACCTTCAAAAAGGGGTCAAACATCGGCCTTTGCTTCGAAACAAGTTTGTCGCAACGCCGTGACCAGAGCTGCGACGAAGAAGAGTCAGCGAGGTCGGCAGCGAGAGGAGCACCGACGGTAGTAAGGTGCGGCGAGGTCGTGGGCATAAAAGACAAGGGGCAGCACACATGGGGCAGTTGATACTGAAGGAGGCACAAAAATATCCGGGTGAGGGTAGGCCCCTGTCACGTGGATTTAATGTGGAAGGAGGGGTTGCGCTACGGAAGAAGGTCAGCCCACCGAAGGCTGGGCATTCGCCGGCGAGGAGGAAGAAAGGCTAGTCAACAAGACCAACGTGAGTTTCTCGGTCGAAGGAGAACCTGGGGAGTAGGCTTCGGTGGCCGGCGTCGGCTGCAGAAGATGGATCTCGGCGGCCAGTGGTCTCGGCGAGGACGGGAGCTCCGACGGAAGAGGAATATGGCGGCGAGATGGGCTGACTCAGTGCTTAGCCAACCAAGAAGAAGAAGCAGAGAAGGTTTCGTCGGAGGCTGGAGGAGCAGAGGATGCCAGCGCTTGGAGCAGGAAACTCCGGCGGCATCGTTCGTCGGTGAGGAGGAGGCTGGCGGGTCATCGCCGGCGAGACAGTGAGGCCTCGCGTGCGCCTGGAAGAGAGGAGAAGGGCGGCCGAGGCGTGTGACCAGCAGCTGGAAAGGTCCGACGACGGCTCCGTTCATCGGCGAGGAGGGGCCGACGGTGAGTTTCTGACGCGACGGGGGGAATCCGAGCGGGAGCAGTGCGGCTCGATAGGGTTCGCAGAAGGAGAAATTATTGCATACGGACACCGCATGCATCTCTGCATGCGGTGTCAGATCATGACCATAGATCACGGTGATCTACGGTCAGGATTTTTTTCGTTTTAAAAAAAAAATTTAGGTGGGACCTACCGAAATACAACAGGACCGTAAATCAGGTGATTTACGGTTTAGATCAGACACCGCATGCAAGCTGCGTGCGGTGTTCGATCTGTATGGAATAATTTTTCTCGCAGAAGATGAGGGAGTGAGGCAGCACATTCGATAAAAGAGAAGGTTTTTTAATTTCTTTTTTATATATAATAATAATAATAATATTATTATTATATTTAAACCGCTTGATTCACTTATTTTTTGTCACGCGAAAGTTCTTCTTTGCTAAAACAAAGTTCCGGACTCTTTTGTATGGTCTGTTTCATCATACATGATTGTCAGGACTACCTTTTCAGTAATAGACCCAAAATGGTAATTCACCCATTTTTAGCCCACTCACAAATTCGTGGCAAAATTGATGTTTTCTCTAGCTGAAATCGATGTTTCAGACACGCTCGCACGGTAGTTTCATCATTCGAGGTCAATTAGATGACTTCGCTGACGACCGGACCAAGTCAAACCAATTTCGCGCGAGGCGCGACGAATAACATTCGTTCACCCAATCAGAGTCGACCAACGAACATAATGTCAACCGATCTTTGTCTAAGCAAAAGCCAAAGTCTATCAAAATGATTTTGGCTGTGTGCCCCTCAACACGAGCCGAACTGTCTCAACTGGATGTCTCGAGCTACGGGAAACACATATTCACAAAGTGTTACCCGATACGCTCAGGTGGACATCCCACACATACGACATAAAAAAATGATGCCAACAAATACTAAATGACACTTAGATATAAATGATACAACAAAAATTAATATAAAAATACAATTTATATAGAAAGCTTTTTTTTCGCTCTATTTATTCTTAAAACAATATATGTGCATCTATAAGTATTGTTGAATTTCTTAGATGGCCTTAAGATACCTGATAGGATTTTTTAGTAAGTCTCTTAAGGCATAACATATGATGCTAATACTACAAAATACTTAGATACACATCATACACATAAAAAATAATATAAAAATTATTTTATAAAAATGATTATTTTATTTATTCTAATGTCATGACTAGAAATTTCTTTTTGCATTTATATGTATTGTTGAACATATAAGATGGCATTATGATAGTAGATAAAATTTAAGAATAAGACTTCCAAGGCACACTTATGATTTAAAGTATTTGTACACCGCCCTATTGATCACACATAAGATGAAACACTAAGTCATCTCTATTCGTTACAATAATATTTGTGATCGAAAGTTGGGGCCAATCACAAAATCTAAATAAACCAACCCTTTCATGTCTTAATCACCCATGCCTTTTTTTTTATGGCTACATTGGACAATTTGGCCAAGCTTTCAACCTTCTTATAGTGCTCCATTCACTCAGTATAGGTAATATCCTCTTTATCTTTTGCCCTCTTCCTTTTTTTTTCATAGATACTTGACTTTAGATTTACTCTATAGCTCCACTCCCAATCTTTAGGTCTGCCATTGTTGGTTTCCATTGCCTACCAATGCAAATACGTGTATGAGCAGGCAATACTATTAATTTACATTCAACTCATTTTCTTTTATAGTTAATTTATGATGTTCTTAAATTATTCTTTCAATACAATCACGAAATATTGCTAAAAAATTCATATTAATTCCCCATATAATAAATCTATTGAACTTCTATATGATGACTTAAAATTCATATGCTCATGTTTTCCTATTTTTAACCTTGAAATATATATATATAAGATGTTAGGAGTTGGGGCAAAACTTAAAAATTATAGTTTATATTAAAACATCCTTTGAATCTAATTTAATAGTTTTTATTCTATTTTCTTAATTAATACTTCTAATTGATTATAAATCTTTGTAGCGTTGTAGTCAATTAAATTTTTTAAATATACTACTCATGAATTATATATATATAGTATTTCGAGTCAAAACGAGCTGAACACGAATAAACAAATCTTTGTTCGTGTGTGTCTCGTTAACTTAGCGAACGAGCCGAACACGAGCTATTCGCGAACAACGAGCCGTTTTGACAGCCCTAGTGGGCAAGCACATAAGAATAGTTTTGGGAGCAGCTAAATTGGATGGACTGAACATATATTTATAATAGTTATTTGATTTGGGAGTTATATAAATTTATAAGGGATGCTTACTAACTAGGTATGATGAATGATTAGATTTTTCCAACTTTCAAGCGAAATCATTCCCATTCCTACCTCTTGTTTTAATTTGCTTACACCCAGTATTAGTTAACATTCTTCTTCAGTTCAGTTTAAATATAAAAATATGAAGAGAAAAATTTTGTATTAATGGCCAATATATCTGTTACTCATTCTATAATTAAACAGAAATAAAACAAGAATAGACAGTTTCCAAAGAACAGATAAGGAAAAGTGGATGGATGATCATCTTAATGCCGATTAACACGTAGTTTTGGCAAGTGTACAAGTAAAGCAAAGCATTAAACACAATCATACATACATATTTGTATGGGAAAACTATGCTGTGGTAATGATAGCAAAAATTATTGTGGAGTGCTGCTGAGCATGGGTTTGGTTTAAATGTGAGGATAGACGCAACATGCTGTTTGACCAAGGGTTGCATCTATGATTTTAAAAACCATATGAAGGAGAGATGTTGGTTTCTGTCCTTATCACAAAGATGAAAAAAGAGCTTGTATCATGGGTAATTGGTTACACCATGAGAGGTTGGAGCGCTTGTTGCGTACGAACATTTACGTGCGGTGTACGACCTGGACTACTGAAATACATCTTTTTCTTTTGTTAGAGTGGGGCCCACTCTAAAAATTTTGACGGCCTCGATCAGACAAGTAGATTTTGCATGCGGTGTCCGCACGCAATAATTTTTCGGTAGATTGAGGAGATTGTTTGAACCATACTTAAGGAGATCGTATTGCAAGGCAGCTCGAGCAATATTTTTGGTGAATTTGATGCTAACAACAACCACTACAATGATGAAAAATATATTGAGGTATTAGTCTCTTCTCTAATGCAATTTGAGAAATGAAACAAATAAGAATACTTATCTTTCCTCCTATATATATATATATAATTCATAATGGCATACTTGTAAATAGTATAGATGGTAAAATAGACAATGCTTAAAATACAACCTTTAATATAGTTCATTTTTATTCATAAGTTGAGCCTTAGGTTGAATGAAGAGAAGAGCATAAGTCAAAGGTGTCTAAGGTTGCAGCAAAGATGACTAGCGATGTGTGAGAGATAAGTCTTTAAATCTGTTAAGCCCACGATATCCCTATTATGCCCCACCTCCCTTAGGCAGCCGATCAGGTGCACGAATTGTTAGCTTGTGAGTGAGTTTTTCTTGTCTGGAAATCTATAGTGGTTTCATGATGATATCAACATTTTGATCCTCAGTCATAAGTTGTTGGAGTTGGAAGACCTTTAGCCTGATGTTGTCTCTGATGAAGTGGTAGTCCACTGCATTGTGCTTGGTGAGAGCATGGAAGATGAGATTGTGAGCTAGTGTTATGGCTGATGTAATGTCGATGTGAAAAACGGTTGGAGGTGTTGTCTGAGTTGTAAGTTCATGCAGAAGACGATGGAGCCAGATAATTTCAGTGGTGGTAGATGCCACTGCTTTATATTCTGCTTTGATAGATGAGCATGCAACGATAGGTTGTTTCTTTGGGGACGTAGATATTAAATTTGGACCCAGGTACATACAAATGACAGAAATTGATTTTCTATCTTTAGTATTTGAACACCAATTGGCATTTGCAAAGATTGTTAGTAGAAGAAGTCCTGAAGTAATAGGTAGATCGTAATTTTGAGTACCTTTTAAGTATCTTAGTAAACATTTTAATTGTTGATGGTGAAGAGTGAAAGGTTGTTGCATGTGTTGGCTGAGATAGTTTACAGGAAATGTAATGTCATGACGTGTGAAGGTGAGGTGTCGAAGAGCTCCTATGGTTTTTCTACACGTATTTGGGTCGATTAGAGGAATTGGAGGTTCAAAAGTAGCTTGAAGTTTGGTTGAAAGAGGGGTTAAAATGAGTTTTACTTTAATCATATTTGTGTTTTTGAGAAGTTTACTAAGTTAGTGAGTTTGGTTAAAGAAATCAGTGTGTTAAATGTGTAAGCTAAGAAATTGGGAAAGAAATCCTAGTTGGTTTAAATTAAATTACATACTTAAAGCGTGAATAAGTTTCATGACAAAAACAAAAGAATTACTAGTGATTAAAATATCAACAATGTTAAAAAGTAAGTAAACGCGTATGTTAGTATGATGGTGAATTAACGAAGACGGATCAACAGTGCTAAGAGAGAACTTTTGGGTATAGAGGAAGTTGCAAAATCTAGAGTACCGCTATCGTGGTGCTTGTTTAGGAACATGTGGGGATTTTTTTACTTTGCAACTATAGTGAGGATGTGTGGAGTCAATGAATCCGGGAGGATGTGTCATGAAAACATTGTCATCTAATTTCCCTTGTAGAAATGCATGGGAAACATCAAATTGTTGAATCTCTTAGTGTTGTGTGGTAGCTAAAATGATGAGAAGGCAGATGGTGTGAAATTTGGCAACGAGGTAAAAGGTTTCAGTGTAATTAATTCCTTGTTTTTGTTTAAAATTTTTGGTAACAAGTAGGGCCTTATATCTAGCAGTGGAACCATCAGCATGATGTTTAATATGAAATGTCCACTTGCAGCCAAGTATGCTTTAATTGGAATTGAGAGGAACTAAATCCCATGTTCCTTGTTGTTGTAAGGCCATGAATTCTTCAGACTCTACCTTTCTCTAGTTCGGGATTTTTACAGCTTGAGTATAAGTGGTTGGTGTGTCAATGGAGGTGATCGTGTGGTTAAGTTCAATGATTTTGGTGGGTTTGGGGAAGCTAGTCTTGTGACGAGTGAACATAGGATGATGGGTTGAGATGGCTCTGGAAGTGATGAGGGCAAGGGAACCCGAGAGGAGGATAGATGATATATGAGCAACAAGAGTAGTGAATAATGGGAGTGAAGTCGTAGAATGATGTAAAGCAGTGTTAAAGGTAGGATTAGAGGATGTGCTTGATTCCTGACAGAGATTAGAGGTAGGAATTGAGTGGGAGAGGAGATAGTTGTGTGAGTAGTCTATTTATAAGGAAATGTGGTTTCTTCAAGTATAACATGGCGAGATTAAAGTTTTGTTTGTCTAAACATCAATACATTTGTAGCCTTTGTATTTAGGGTTGTAGCCTAGAAAAATGCATTTGGAAGCTTTTGTTGAAAACTTGTGAGCAATGGTTTGAGGTTTCCATGGAAAGCATAGACATCCGAGGGTGCAAACATGTTGATATTTAAGTAATTTGTTATTAATAGTTGAAAATGAGAGAGTTGATTGATGTTGGGTGAGGGAAGTCGTTTGATTAAATCGGTCGTAGTTTAGATGGCATTCATACAAAAAGGTATAGGAAGGCAAGCAGTATTTAATCGAGTGTGAGCAATTTCTACAATGTGTTTATTTTTGTGCTCTGCAACTCTATTTTGTTCCGGAGTGTAGGGGCGGGTATACTTGTGTTTAATGTTATCTTGCCAAAAACTATTTAAAGCGTATGAGGTATACTCGCCTCCTCTATCTGTTTGTAAGAACATAATATTTGCATGAAAACGATTTTGAATTATTTTATGTAGAGAAATAAATAAGGTTGCAACACTAAATTTATGATGTAAAAGAAAACTTTTATGGTATGGCTCATATATCATATAGGGATAGACGCTGGAGCGGAGAGGAGCGGAGCAAAGCAGAAGAATCTGTCCCAATCGGAAAGTTACATTATTTGAGTTGGGGGTGATGGGTCAACGCCCCACTATACGATAGAGGGGTAAATTAGGAATTACATATTATACTGTAGGGTTTACTCTAGAATTATAAATTGACATGTTTGTAATCCTAGGCCTTTGAGAGAGCTGAATATTGTATTCTATATTCTTTTCTGAATATTTTAAAGGAAGTCGCTGCTCTGCTCCCGATGACGTAGGGATCTTTGCCGAACCTCATTAAATCTCTTTGTGTTCTTCTGGATTTGTGTCAATTCATATTTTTTCCTTTCCCTAATTTCTCAACAAGTAGTATCAGAGCAAGGTTCTAGGGTAGGGTAAAATTTTGTTGGCGCAGGAACAAATAAGATTTTGGTCGAGGAGTTCAGCGGATAGGGCATCTGATTCGCCGCAATTCAAAGTTCACAGGAAGAAGATCCTTGGAAGTTCGGTGTGAATAGACGAGTTTTGCGGCAATTTCACAGGGAGGATCGCGACCAAGACGAAGGACTCGCGACATTCAACGAGTAGGAGTTGCGATACATATTCAACAAGGAAGGTGTGAATTCACGTACATGGAATTCTTTGCTAGCAGGACGACCAAACCAGACGAGGAGTTTGCCAAGAAGAAGTTTAGCAATTTGTGCTCGACCAGGAATTCAACGCAAGAACAGCAGGGTGAATTGCGGTCAGCGACAGGAGAAGGAAGGCGGAGGAGGAATGGGAATCAAAAGGGAATCTTCAAGAATGTTCCCTCACGAAATTTCCTTGCGTTAAATTTCCTTTGTTGGGAGGCAATTTGATTCCTTTGCTGGATAGGAGAGAGGAGTAAGGGAATCTAGGGTGCAAAGAAGAAAATTTGGGAGGATTTTCTGAATTTTCTTTGTTGAATCTTGGCGGAAGTGGAAAAGGGAAGTTCGAAGGAAATTATGGAAGGAAAGCGGAGCGGAGTAATTGGAAAAAGATTTTCTCTTCTTTACTAAAGCTGCGGACTATTCTTTCGGCGGATCTTTGCTGGAGTTACAGTGGCTTAATTAAGGAGGATCTTTACTGGAGGCTCAGTTAATGCTTAATTAAATTATTTTTCTTCGGTAGATTTTCTTTGCTAGATCTGCGGAGGCGAAATTTCTTTTGCTGGAGGCTGAAGAAAGGAAAGGATTTGAAATTCAGTTAATTAAATGAAATATTTAATTAAGGGAATATTTCAATTATTTTTTTGGAAAGATTTTGTTGCTCCTCTGAGAAACTTAATTAAGAAAAATTTTTTTTTCTTGGAAACTTAATTAAGGGAAACTTTATTAAGGAATCTTAATTAAGGGATTATTTAAAAAGATTTATTGCAGAATCAAAGTACAATTTCTGGCTCAACAAGGAATCTTGCGGAGAAGAAAATTTGGAAGTATTTTCAGAATTTCTTTGGCCAGAGAAAGGAAATCTTTGTTACGGCGCAGAATAATATAAAATTTTGCGGATTGTTCGCGAGGCAGACGGGCTCGCGGGAACAAACAGGTGCGAAGCAGTTCGGATAAAGGGCTGCGACAGTTCAGTGAGCTATGCTTCGGTGAGTTTGCAGTAGAGGCAGCATTGCGACTTAGAGGCGCAATAATTCATGAACCTTCGCAACATTAGGCAAGGTGGAGTTAGCGAACAGGAGTTCGTGTGCAGTTGCCGCAAACAGGAGTCTTTGCGAACATAGGAGTTTGGTGGTGTTTGACCAGCAGAGTTTGCAAGTTCGTCGCAGGAGGAGTTGCGACAAGTGGAGTTCGGTAGAGTGTTGGCGAGCAAGCAAGTGCGATTATTCGCGAACAGTGGTTTTGTGAAGGGTTTCGCTCACGGGATAGCAGTTTAGCCGATGTGGTGGCGTGAACAGGAAAAGTGCTTCAACTCACATTTGTGCATAAGAAATTCCATGATATATTTCTCCTAAGGGGCTGGATATTCGCAAGGTGGAGATTTTCTCCTAATGGGCTGGATATTCACCAAGGTGGAGAATTGTTAGGTATGACTCATAATAGTAGAACTTGGAGTCGCTTGGAATGAAGAGATGTCTCTTGGAATTCAAGAGGTGTCTCTCTAGAAATTTAGTGGTTTGAGATCAGTGTGAGCGCAATAGAAGGATGGTGGCCCAACGCACATTGGTGCAGGTGTAACTTCCAGGTATCTTTTCTCCTAAGGGGTTGGATATTTGCCAAGGTGGAGATTTGTTATGGTATGACTCATAAACCATATAAGGATAGACACTGGAATGAAGCAGAAGCATCTCTCCAAATTGGGAAGTTACGTTATGTGAGTTGGGGGTGTTGGGTGAACAACCAACTATACGGTACAGGGGTAATTTAGGAATTACATATTGTACTGTAGGTTTTACTCTAGGAATATAAATAAACCTCTTTGTAATCCTAGGTCTTTGAGAGAGCTGAATCTTGTATTTTGTATTCTTTTCTGAATATTGGAAAGGAAGTCGCCGCTCTGCTCCCGAGGATGTAGAACCTCCTTAAATCTCTTTGTGTCTTCTGGATTTGTGTGATTCCTATTTTTCTTTGCCCTAATTTCTCAACGAAAACACATGTAAAAACATTTCAAAGTGTCAATAAATGTGACATCATATTTGTAGCATTCTAAGGAGGCTTGAGACATTGAGCCCCAAACATCCGAGTAAATCATTTCAATAGTTTTTTAAGTAGTAGTAATAAGTGCAAAAGATAGTTTATGGCTCTTATTTTGTAAACAATCAATACATGTTAGAAAAATAGAAGAAATATAAAGATTGGGATGCAAATGAGCAATCCTTGCAGGAGCTTTCTTGTGAGGAGAGCCCAGCCTGAAATGCCAGAGATTAGATCCTTTGATACTGTGAAGTCCCATAATAGGGTATAACCCTTAGTTAATTGTTCCAGAGAGGAGGTTCTTCTTGGTTACTAAGTCTTGAATATAAATTTGGTTCGCACGAAAAATAATTTGGCAGTTGTTATCCTGTGTGAGTTTATGCATAGAAATTAAACTGTGTTATATTTGAGCTGCACCAAAAAGCAGTTGTAAGGTAATCTTAGTATCGGGTGTTGGAAGGATAGCAGTTTCTGTTTCAGTGATGGTTGTGTTCTGGTCGTTGCCTACGAAAACCTGATCTGGTCCTGTGTAAGTTATTAGTTACTGCAGATTTTCGAGATGATGTGTTTTATGTGATGTTGCTCCTGTGTCCAAGATCCATGCTTGGTTATCTATTAGAATTTGTCTGTTGAGAGTAGTCGGTGGGGAGTGAACTATTGCCTTATAATTGAGATTCAATGGGTCTAAGTTGAGTCGCCTTTTTTATAGCAAATTTGACAGATTATGTTTTGGCTTGGTTTGTCACGTTGTTTGAGTTTGTGGTTTTATTGTTGGTGTATTACTTGTTTTAAGAAGAGTTCTAATTATAATTTCTTGCAATCTGAGAATTACCTCCCTTACTTTTATAGGCAACCAAGGCATATTGTTGTTTTATTTTGTTGGTATCATGAACTTGGTTGCATTCCTCACTATGCAGTAATGATTATAAAATCTCTCGACTAAAATGACTTGTTTTGGTTCTAATTGCTGCTGTGAAACTTCGATAAGTTGATGGGAGACCATTCAAAGCATAGAGGATAATATCCTCATTATTTGTTATGGAGCCACTAGCTACAATTTTTTCCACTAGGTTCTTTATAATAGAAATATATTGTGTCGAAGTATGGAATCCCATATTGATGTTATGCAACTAAAGTTTAAGTTAAATAACACGAGATCTATTGGAGGATTGAAATTGTCTTTCAAGACTTTGCCAAATATCAGCAGTGTGGGTTAAATGAAGGATAAGAGGTAGAATGAAGGGGGTGATTGTGGAAAACATTACAACCGCATGGTTTCGATCTGTAAGTTGCCATAATGAATAATCTTTATTTTCTGTGACATTTTCATACTTATCTAAAATAAATTTTGAAGGGATGAGAGAATTACAATTTAAAAATGATTTGAACCCGTTGACATTAATGAGTTTGGAAATTTTTACCTTCCAAACCATGTAGTTGTCATGTGTGAGTTGATTTGTAGCCACATTTTTAATGTCAGATATCATGAAGTTCAAAGAAGATTATATGTTTATCCCTTGAATTTATGGAGAGGTTCCAAATGGTCTTGTGTCGAAATGGACAAGCTGGAATCCATTCTTACGGTGAGGCTAATTGGTTCTGATGCCATAAAGAAAGCAGAGAAACAGAGCAGAAGCAAGAGAACAATGGAAGCTAAGCTTGAAGAAAGATAAGTATTCTTATTTATTTCATTTCTCAAATTGCATTACAGAAGAGACTACTAGCTCGTATATGTATAGCTATTCATAATGACATAATTGTAAATAGTGGCAATGCTTAATATACATCCTTTAATATAGTTCCTTTTTATTCTTTTGCCGTGCACTAGGTTGAATGAAGAGAAGAGCAGAAGTCTAGACGACCAGTGATGTGCGAGAGATAAGTCTTCAAATCTAGTAAGTCCATGATATCCTTGTTACATATTATTTGGGTTTTGGAATCATGAAAAATGGTAATAATTTTTTTTATAAATGTTGGATTTAAAATTAAAAAAAAGCACTTACAGGTTGGTTGACATGTAGACCTTTGTGGTTTTTATCAATTACAAAGATCACCTTGAAGCTCAATATATTAAATGTTTTGTGGCCCTTTTTTTTGTTTTTTTTTGCAATAAAATCTCTTATAACATATATTTATGATAATTTTATTGTATCATAAAATATTTGTGACAAGTATTTTTGCCAAGGCTTTGACAAGCAACGTAATTGCAAAAAATTAAACAAAGGTGCCCCATTTTTCACATGATTGAAAATGATCAAAAACATTTTTATAAAATTTTTCATTTCATTTCAATCAGTCCAATATTTGAAGGTGTATGCACATAAATAATTCTAATAGCATTTATGAATTAAAATCCTACTAAACTAATTTTCCAAATTTTAATTCAAATTATAGTTTATTCATTTAATTTATTGTATCAATTCTCTGGCATGCATGAGCAGGCTTGAAGAAGAAGATGAAAAAGAAAAGGAGGAGAAGAAGAAGAAGATGAAGATGGAATGTGGAAAAGTGTGAGTGTATATCTAGGCAAGGAAAACTCAATTTTTGTGTTTTCTTTTGTAAATTTGGATAGGTTTGGGAAAGATTTGATTAATGCTTGAATTAAAAGAAACTTTTTTGAGGTAATTGGTTTAGTTTCAAAATATTAATTTAAAAATTCATATATATTAACAAAATTGCAAAAACATTAATTTCCGGGGTATAACTAATGGAATTGATATTGATAAAATTTAATAATTTTAATGACACTCGCAAACTTTAATACAACAAACAATTTTAGATCAAATGTTCAAGGAAATTTCTGATTTTGAGTATCTCATTGCAGTTAAACTTGCCAGTAGAAGAGCACTTATGAAAATGATATGCAAATAAAATTTTGACGAATATTCTAACACAAGTCCCCAGTAGAAGAGCAAATAACAAATAGAGAGAGACATGAAGGTAAGTGAAGTGACAGAATGAGAGCGAGGAGAGTGGGCACTATTGTAAATGTTTATGTTTTTTTTTTTTTTTATGGATATGCTACATTATTTTTAGTATAAAGATTTCAGTGAAATGAAATTCATTTTGCTTAAATTGAAATGTTTTATGATATTAAATTGATATAATTTGTTTCCATAATGTTTTATCCTATGATATAATATTGTGATATTATATTTGATGATTAAACTCACAAATAAGATGATACCCATTTTTTTTCAAAATTAATTAGATATAAGTTGACAAGAAAATTCGTCCTAATAGTTGATATGAGCAAACTCGAGAAAAAGCGACACGTTATTTTCGATGAAAGTATGGCCAAGATTTATAATGAACACACTGATAAAATTTATTCTATTCGAATTTTTTTCGGGGACAAGCACAATGCTCGACCCAGCGCGTTGAGATTTTTCATCTTATTTCTAATTAATATACTTATACATTCGAGTATTTTTTTAGATGGATCTTGCTTGTTAGAAAACATTTTAAACGAAATTTATATGTGCATGCATGCCATAAGTTCATAAAAAAAAAACGCGACTTCATGCCGATTTTGGACGTGTTTCGACGAATTTTTCGGCCAAAAAATTACGGTTTTTCATAGTTCGTTAGTATGTCACTAATCATTTTAAATTTGAAGTATTTAACCGTTATAAATTTATCCGTATTTCTTCTCTCATTTTTTTATAGTATTTCTAGTGCAACAAAAATTAATTTCTTTAGGTATGTTAACTTATATTTTGGTGAGGATCATATACTTTACTGGCATATAGCCTTGACACACTCAACATCATATAATGCTATGAGATGGACATGAATACTTCATCGAAAGAATGTGTTAGGATGCTGCCAAAGTATTTATTAGGCGACCTCAATAAGACTTAAACATAGCTTAAAACTACCCAGTACAAAACCATTATAGACTTAGAGTCTGTTTGGGGCTGCTAAAAACGCCGCCGTACCGTTTGATTAGCGTGTTTTGCCAGCTTATCCGAAACTGCGTTTGAGTTTTTACACTAAACGCAGGCTGGGGGGGTCGACCCGCGGGCCATGTTTCAGGATAAGTAGCTTATCCTGAAACGCACAAGCTGCCCCAAACAAACCCTTAGTTGAATATGATAATGATTAAAAATAGAAATAAATGCAACATTTAAAAATGAAATTAAACATTAAAATAAAATCTACAATGGACATGACAACTAGCCTATAATAAGAGGTGAACATGACAAAACTTAAAGAAGGTTTGCATGAGACTTATGATGGATTTGAACAGTTATCTATGGTTATGGAAAAGATTCAAATAAAATTGCAGTAAGACTTGCAATAAATTTGGAAGCCTTCCTATGCATACATTAAAACACTATTATTAAACATGTAGGAATATAGAAAAATGATTTGAAGTACATGTTGCAAAATTTATCGTGCTGAACCATAAAATGATTCGTTTTCATTTTATGTCATCAATTGAATTGCAACACATTCACATAAGTAGACAACATACAAACTTCAATGAATTCAATTTAAAACTTGTACAGTTTCTAATGAGTAAAACACAATTACAAATACTTATATTTTAAATTGCTTTAGAAGTTATATGTTTTTTTGGATTATTTACTACTCAAATACATCACCTTAAGTTTAGTGTAAGCATGTAGAAGAACATGCAAGTATTAAATTGTAATATTTCTAAGATGTGCATGCATTTTCTTATAATAATTGATGTGATTGAATATATGTGCAAACTCACCTTATAGATGAACTAAAATGTGAATCTCACAAAAACATCTAGATATGTGCACATAATATAACATCAAACTCTTATATACTAGGACCAATGCACATAACACTCAAATTTGGTATAAGAATGTTGTGTGTATTAGCTTAGACTAAACTCTAACTACCCACATGCTTATATTTGCTTTGATTAAAAAAAATAAATGCTTAAATGATTGATTTAAGAATGTCATTATGGTTATAATAAAAAAAATCTAAATTTATCTTTTGCTATGAGAACTATGTTGTTATTTTAAAAAAATGTGCATTAATTTTGTATACTTACAAAATAATTTTTTTAAAATAAATATTTTTTTTTGCAAATCACATATTATTCTGGAGATAGGGTTATAAATCTAGTATTTACAGTCCAATCTTCCATCTGGTAATGATGAAAATTAATTAGAGAAGGCTCTCACTTGGCTAGTCAGATCCTCCTCTTCTATAGATTGTTGGTGAAAAGAGTGGGCCTCCATTAAGCTAATTCAATTTTCATCCTAAAAAAGATAGAAGTAAACAAAATTGGTGCATTGAAAAGTTTAATCAATTACTTTCAATCAAATAAACACTCATATATATCAAGAAAATAATTTCCCAATGATGGTTGTGTTGAATGTAAATCTCAAGTATTTATTTTTAAATTCAAAAGCATAAAAAACTACATATTGAAATATTCATGAGAAATTTTATTACTACAAGCTTCATAAAAAATTCATCCATCCTTCATAACCTTTTATTAAGGGTGAAAATTTTGAGATTAATTTGAACTCATAAATAAAAAAATATAATATTAATTATATCATTAAATTCACTCTTAAAATAACATGAGTCCAACGAGAATGTTGCTTGAGCTCTCTTTTCTTTTGATTGTGTGTGTCGGCTCCATAAATATAACAATTATGACAACAGACCTTTGACAACGTGGTTTTGCCGATAAGCTCTATTTTGTTAGGGTTATGAATATAGCCAATATATTCCCTAATGATGCTAAACATTTGAGTTATGAGATTTAGAGTATATCTAACACGACACAAAAATCATTCTCTATCCTCTTATATAAGCATTCACCATAAGTCTATAAAATTACAATTGATCAAACAAGCCATGCCTGATGATAATGATTCATATGTTATGTTAGCTTGACTTCCACTTTTAACTAAGTAGATTAGAGAACATGATTGTCTGGACTGTTGGAACCATAGTATCTTAATCTAGTTCATCATTATTTCCCCAATAAGGATTCTAAGCTCATAGTAATAAATTCTTAGAAAGTAAAACTCAAATTAATAGTACTATATGCTAAGTGATTAGTGTCATAGCTGTAAAAAAAGTGATATCTCATTAATGAGATGTTAAATTAACCATATAGGTTTGACTAATGATGAATATTGAATATCAATTCTTAAATTTCTTGTAAAATAAGGATGAAATCCTTTGAAAGTGCCTTATTTTCAATTTAATTTTCCATTATAAAAATTTGACCTAGAACTCCACATGCAACTCTCATATTAAATTTGATGGAAGACGAGGTGCATATTTTTTTATATCACTTGTTACAATAATGCTTTACATTCTTAACAATCTGGGTCCTTTGTTTAGTGGCCATCACTTCTAATATTTGAGTGTTTCCTTTATACACTATTAGTAGTTGGGCCATGTATTTTAAATAGAAGCAATCTTATCTACATGAAGGTACATGAGTGGCGTAGATATTATTTATAGTTAATTTCATTTATATTCATTTATAAAAGCATTATAACAATAATCGTACCACACCCCATGTTAAATTTTCATGATATTCTTATAATTAAATGACATGATTCCATCTCAATAATGTCGCAAAAAAACATTGCAAATGAAGTTTCTACCATTTAAAAAGGTAACTTATCGCATATCCTTAACTTGCATCTCAACTCTCTTTCTATTCTAATAAATTATGTATGAGTGTGGATGCTTTGTTGTTCTGTGTTGTAAAGCCTTAACTATGCTTGAAGTAATAATACTTTAAATGTACACAAAATTAACTAATAGTTAACACTTTCCTTTTTTTTTTAAAGTACAAAAAACTATATTTCATCATGTAGAGATGGGCTATTTTGAGCTAATAAGATTTTCTCTAGAACACAGAATAGAAATTTATCATCATCTTCTAGAACAATCATGAATTCTTCATAGGATTAGTGTTCAATTGTTCATTATTGAATTTTCCATGCATCAATTGTAATATTTATTGGTACAAACTTTCATTGAAGCTATGAACGACTTGTAAACATTTAAAGCAATTTGAATGACCAATTTTGCTGTGTAAACTTTACTTATTTGGTGGTTGTATGATTCTTGACGATGCCTCAAGGAGTTTGAGTTACATTTTAGCATAAAAGGGGGCTCACCTTAGGGTTTTGTAGGTTTTATCTTGACTTTACCAACCAACTGATATATTAAATATTATTTAGGTAACAAATGTTTGTAAATATGATGCAATTGTAATTTAGCTTTAACAACAAAATTGATGGCCTATGATAAGGGCCATAGTAAAACTTTTTCTAATTTATCAATTATGGCATCCTCCAATCCTCCAATGTAGTGGGAAACCAAATATTGTGTGCATCAATACAACTTATTTCTTATTGAGTCTAAAAAAATTCCTTCATGTAATTGCAATAGATCGATTCTTTTGTGAACATCATTGATACTTTATCTATACCTTTTGCTCAAAATTAAAAGGAATGAACTACCCAAGTAATAAATGTTTCAATTGCAACTAGTTTCACACCCGAGCATTCGCCTTTCGATGACAAGTTCGAGTCAACCGAAGAGACTCAGCTCCTGCTCCACCCTTCAATTCTAAGGCATTTATTGAACCTACTTTTGAAGAGAAATGCTCATGTAGTTAAAGAACGACTCAACCATTTACCTCCAATCTAAGTAGTCCTCAACACAGAGATGACATAAAAAAGGGGAATGTCAAGTTTAACCTTGAACTCACCTTAGTTCTGATTTTATTGGTACTCTTGATGATGGACAATTTCAAGAGGAAGAGAATGATTGCTTGAATCAAAATTCGAATAGAAACTTTATTTGCGGGGAATTGATCTTTATCAACTTTAGGAAAATAAGAACACCCATTTGGATCATGATGTTGGGATCGCCTTCGCTCTGAATTCATTGCAGGGACTTTCTCCATCTATCCTTGTGGTTGCTAACAAGAAATTTTTTGTCATTCCTCATATGTAAAGCTCTGGCTAAACTTCTGACAGAAATCTTTGAAACTATCGTGAAGTTCTCTAATGGCAATGGAACATTGGTTTGAGATTCATGGAAAGCTTCCAAGCGGCGTTCAGTGCTGATTGTTGGCTATTTTTCATTGACATTTCTAACTCGGATGCCATTTTGGTGAAGATTAGTATCGTAAAACAAGAAAGTGAGTAGAGTAGTAAATATGAAAGCAATACATATTCTACAGAATGATTTTTTTTCTTTGTTTATGGAAAATAACATCAGCTAAAAGTGTTATAGGCCACCTGTATATCGTATGAGCATCTAATTGATTGGTCAATTATTACACCTAATATATAATTGGAAAATAATAATAATAATTAAAACATTAGCAACAAAAAAATGAAAAAAATATTAGTGCATCCAGCATTAAAAGCATAATACGAAGGTAAAACTGAGCCAAGCAGATCTTGACTCGGCTTGAACAAGACCTGAGAACCCAAGCATATGCTAGCCTTAACACAACTCGGTAGCTCATGAGCTAACTCGTTTAAGAAAACACAAGCATGAAAGAAAATGAAAAATATATTAAAATTATAGAATTTTTCAATAATTATTAAAAAAATTTAAAATTTCGGGATTATTTAATTAAAATATCCATACCACAATGTAAAAATAGAAAAGTAGAACTTAAAACTGTGAATGGTGTATTTATTATAGATTCTTTTAAATGGTGCTACTTATAGAATTGTTGATTTAGTTATTTTTAATTTAATTTAACAATAAAAAATTAAAAAAAATACTGAAATTTAAATATTTTTAATTTCCTCTTCTAATGGCTCACATTTACCAAGTCTCTCTCTCCTTCATTAATGGGCAGCATTCTATGTCGAACCTTCAGATCTAAACCTTCAGAGTTCCATCTCAATATTCATTTTGTAACTATTTTTTAGAGCCGTTTGAGAACATTGCATTTTGTATATTATATTTTTATTAACTTATATATATATAAATTATATTAAAATAAGATTTGTTTGACATGTTGAATTATGACTTTTTGATTTAAATATCGATTATTTTCAAAACATTGACATTCTTTCAAAACTATGAATATTTATTTATTTATTTATTTATGAACATGAAATATAGGAGCAGCCTTCTTTGACTGCCTCTTCAACAAAAACAACACCCTTAGACTATCAGAATTCAGAATAGAACATGAATTTCAAATCACTTTCGTACTCATATTTGGAAATCGAGAGTAAAACGAATTATCTTTCTGCTCGGGGAGAAAAATTTGCGTACGTACGTCAGGGAGGTTATTCAGAGAGTATTGGGGGGTTATATCCGCATTATATCCCTTGTAACCTTTTAGTAACCTACCTGTAACCTACCTGTAACTTACAAATATATGAAAACAGAAACGCGAAACTTACTAGAAGGTAATTTTTCTCCTGCTTCGAAGCCAATTATCCTGAATTCTCTCTTTCTCTCAAATTTTAGGCATATTCATTAGAAATAAATAAATGGATCTCAAATATTAATTGCAGGAGGCATATTGACAGCAAATAAGCCCCACCAAATTAATACATCAATCTGGCGTAAGCCGCACGTCATGATGAATGTATGATGTTTTTTGGGGGAAACTTACATACATGCCCCACAATTATTATTTATTTACGTATCCAACAGCTATAATTTGTTATTTGCATTTGTAACACTTTGTCCTGATAAGCTTACCCATCAATCAAAAGATGTAATTCACATTTCAAAAGTAGGTGATAGTAATAGTTTTAATGTGATATTAAGATTTAACTCATTTAATTGCTATATATGTTTATCTAAATATTAAAGTTTGATTGTTAGATATGTAAATATATCACAATTGTGTTATATATGTAAATAAAAATTTAGTTGGATCGTGGGAAGGGCTTTCTATTCAAAGATTTAGTTACCTTTCTTTTGAAAAATTTCACTGAATTTAATTGCGTGAACACACACACCACATATGTAAGAACTTAAACCCATGACGTGTTAGTTAAAAGACTAAGCTCTTAACCAACAATAAAAAGAAAAGCAACAATCCTTTATCTTATTAAGTGGAGTCGGTTACACGAATTGTTATTCTCCATTGTGTCATATTGAGTGCCATATATATTTTCATTTAATTAATTTTAATAAATTAATATTATTTTTTAAACTCTATTTTTGTTAATGTAAGTCAAATCTAAACATCTATTCTCCTGATTGGGTTATTAGATGGCCAGGATTTAATGTGATCAAATCATCTAAAGGCGACTCCCTTTAATCTTGTGTATCATTGGAGATATTCCAACCATTTCACACATATATTCACTCCACATTTTATCTTTTATATGTAAAGCCACTCATCCATGTCAGCATTGTCATCTTAGCAACACTTAATATTGTATATCTCTTTCACAAGTCAACATTATAAGCCAAAAAGCATTGCATAACTCACCACCATCTTATAAAATTGTTTTTTTTGAATTTTGGTGGTACCTTTCTGTCGAATAATAGGCACAATACTTTCATCCATTTCTACCATCAACTTGAATTCTATTAATAACATCCCAATCTATATCACAATCACTTTGAACGATACACCTGAGATATCTAAAGCATTCGCTCCTTTAAATAACTTGATCATCAATTGCAAATAGATCCCAGATATCTAAACCATGTTACAACCCACCACCAGCTCTACCACTCCTAAAATCATTATCCATATATTCAACTTTAGATCAACTCAAAAGAATGACTTTAGATCCTTGACATCCATAGACATCTCTCTAATCTTATCCACAAGAAGAATATCATCAGCAGAAAACATACATAAAGGTAAGTGCATCCTTCTATAAAAGTCCACTAAGAATATTCATAACTAAGGCAAAATGTTATGGACTTAAAGTTGATCATTATTACCCAACCGAAATAGACAAATACTTGATCAATCCTTATTATATTTGAACACTAATAATAATTCTAATATACATATCTTAAGGGATAACTTGCATGATTTATTTCTTTCAAGAATTAGTTTTAATCAAATTTACTGAGACATTATTTTCTCATAAGTTGGACCAACCCGAACTAATTACTAGCTATGCATATATATATATATATATATATATATATATATATATATATATATATATATATATATATATATATATATATATATATATATATATATAACTTTTTTCTACATAAGAATAACACTTGATTGATGAACCTGTCCGATTTTTAAAGAATCATTATGTTATAATATTGATTATATTTAAAATTTTTAATTTTAATCAGACAATTAAAAATAAAGATAATTTAAAATTTTAAAAATATGTAAAACATCATATCTCAAAATTTTTATATAGAATCATATTCAAAAAATTTGAGAGGAAAATATTCAGAGAATATTGCATTTAGAATTAAGAAAAATGTTATTATATAATTTAAATATATTTAAAATATTTAAATTTGTATTTTATTTTTTAATTCAACCACTTTTTGTGTCTAAAAACACTATTGAAGTTCATTTTTAAGATTTTTTTTATCATTATCTAAAGTTTTTGATTTTTATTAGTATGATGGAAACTACTTTCTGAAACTGTTGGGCCTCACAGCCTTGCCTTTAATAAGTGGGCAATCCCATTTTATCAAAACATAAGTTGGTCAAGTTAAATAATATAATACCATTTATATATAAATCAATATTTGGTCCAGTGGGCACCAAATATTGAGTCCCCTAAAGAGTTGAAAATCCTGATGTCTTGCTCCTGATTAGAAGAGCCCGCACCACGGGATTCAAACCCCTGACCCGAGGGACTTACGCCAGAGGCTGCACCAATGAGTCAGGTCATTCGCATGTGCGCGATATATAGGGTTTAGTGTTTAGTGTTTAGGGTTTAGAGTGAAAAAATGTACGAATTGGAGTTCAGTTCTACATTTTTAATTAAAGGGATCCCTCAGAACATAAGCTCATAATATAAAAAAATGTATATAAATCTCTTAATAAAAAATTGAGAAAAATAAGAAAATTTTGCCCAATAAATTTTGACTTTATCATAGAGAAAATCACAATAAAAAGACTAAATTCATTCGATTTACAATGAAAATTAATGAGCAAACTATCATACTACTTAGACTTTTGAGGTGGCGACATCAAAACTCAAAGGACAGATGTTTACTCCCAAAAGTCAACTTAGGAAGCTGACTAAGGATTATTTATGGGACTCATAAGAACTCCGCAAAATACCAAATTCTCAACAACTCTTCAACCTTCACATCTATGTCAATCAAAGATCAATTCAAAACCTACTAAAACCGTTTTAAATTTGCATTTGAACACAATTATGGCAGCTGTCGTATAAAAATCTACAAAAGTTCAATGCTTTGACAACATTTTGTTGCTCCCTACCCTTCACATTACCTTTATAAAATCCCATGGAAGCTCTTCCTAACACAATCAACTTCCTTCTCTCTTCAACTAATTGCTATTGATTCCTCTGGGATTCAATGAAGAGATCGCGGAGTACATGGGCTCGATTTCTGATAGTTGTGTTCATCGTCGTCATTGTCTTTGTTATGTGCGTGCATGAAGCAGAAGCGTCGAGGTTGATGAAAATGGACACGGTGAGGAGCATGTGGATGATGAGATTGCCATCTGGGCCTAGCAATAGAGGTGCCGGCCATTGAGATGGAGAGCTGATGAGACATTATTTAGTTAATTCATCATGAAGTGATTGTAATTTATATGTTTGATGTAATCATGATGATAGAATAGGATGAAAGGTGTATATAATTAATACAGAATTTTGCTACAAAGATTCAATTTTGGGATTAATTTTAGACATTTGTAGGCATTATCTAATGTTTTTCTTATAAGTATTTGTTTGTTTAGCGACGTATCTGTATTAAGTTTTTTCTTTCATTCATTGACTTCCGTGAACAGTAGAATTTACAGTGAAAATCTTAGATTTTGATGCTTGGATTGAAGGAGGAAGGGAAATATGGAATGGGATTCGAATCATTTCTAAGTTTTTTTTTGTATTTTTCTTTTTATAATTAGTTCATTTTTTAATTGTTTTTTATTTTAGTTAAAATTAAAATCTTATATAGAGGCAAATTTGATTATAATCTCTTAAAGGAGGCAAAATTGAAAAGAAAATATGCTTGTTATTTGTTTTCCTCATAAAATATTGTTAGAACTATGTTATAGTTTCACAATATAAAAATAAGAAATAAATTCAACATAACTGAACAGATAACATAGTTCTAACAATATCTTATAGGAGGCAAACCAATGACACTATTTCTAGAGTAGCTTAAACCTTTGGTGCACCAATTTGGGTTGTCTATTCTACTCATGAGATACAACTCGTACCCTTGCTTTGATTGAGCGTGCAACTCGATTAATCAACAAAAGTTTGAACAAATCACATGTCTTTTGTTGCCCTAAAAGAGGGGAAAAAATCTATGATAGAGAAGGTAAGAGAGAATTCATAATATTTCATCACTTTTAGAGATCATATTATCATCTATTTATAATTGAAAGATGAGAGATAAAGTAAAAAATATTATTTATGTTTTATAACCATTAATAAAAATAACTTTAAGTTCATATATATTCATTTATTAATCTTTAATTTAAATTGATGTTATAAGTTATAACATTAACATTTAATATTATTAATAAAATTATTTTAAACATTATTAACTTATAACATTGTTATTATTGTTAAATTGATTAGATATAACATTTCCCTCCCGAATAAAAAATAGATTAACTAGAGGAGAGCAAGAGCAAACATCAAATTTCTCATTTTTGGATAATATTTATCGTGCATTTAGTGAAAGTACTTTCCTGGATTGAACTTTCTTTTAGTATAACAAAAATATAATAATAATGAATATCTTAGTAACCAAAGTTTTGAACTAATTATATAAATTATTGTATCATTTGGTATACACATGATATGAGATACACAATGAGTTCTACTCAAGGGTGAAGTTTAAAGGTCACACATCTTCATCTCAACTTTTGAGTGTTTTAGGACCTTAAAAAGATCATATTGTAGCAATTCCCAACACTTACAGATATAGATGTGATCACCAAGATACATTACAATTATAATATCTCAAAAAATTTTACCTTTCGTCTCATTAAAATTTATAGCTCAACCTCCCTTTCATTATAGTTTAACACAATTATATATATGTTGGGATGTCATTTAAAATATTTAGAAATATGGTATTATCAGTGATTAAATCAGCTTTCTTTTTACCATATTAAACCTTTTTACTATATGGTTTCCAATTCAATTCTTGGGTTTCCATTTTGATGGTTATTTCAACTCCATTCCCTCTACTAACATCAATGCAGAAGAAGTTATAAGCCTTTTATCAATGCATCTGCAATATTTTTCTCAGAGTTATTAAAATGGTAAGTGACAACACCTAGTTTTATAATTCATATGAAGAGTCATGCTTAATTCTCAAATGACATCTTTTATCATGACATTTAACCGTTTTTGCTTTTGTTATTGATGCATGATTACCAAATGTAACGTATATGTTTTTTAAAATAATATAAATAAGTTAGCCAACATTTAAGCAACTTGGTTTTAAAATTATTAAGATCAAGTGCTATAAATTTTACTTCCATATTCAATCTAGATATTATTTTTTGTTTAGTCAATTTATATGATATTGTACCACCATAAAATTTGAAGAAATAACCACTAGTGTCTTCATTATCATTTGTTTTTTGTTCCTTTTAAGAAACTCGGAGTCGTTGTCATGTCTATTTATAATTCATGATCGTATGGTTCCACTTTGCAAATATATCTCCCTCTCAGATCATATGAATGATCCGAAGAGAAGAGAAATCGAAGAAGACAAGATACAACAAAAATAGATAATAGATTTTAAAAAGACCTATATAGGGGTAATCTTCGTGTGATAGGTCAAGAGTACATATCTAAACAAAATCAGATTGAAATACCTCAAAAACCAGTATCCATGAAAAAGAACCCTTCATAAGCCACCCATAACCAAAGAACCAAAATAATATTTTGTTTTGGGGTCAATAGTATTCAAAAGGGATGTATGCCTTTGGTTAATTACATCTTAGAAGATACCAAAAAATACCTTCGATAAAAGAAGTTTGCTTACACAAAAGCAGTTTCTCAACACATACCACACAATTTTTATATATTTAGGCCCCATTTGGGCGGGTGGCGAAACTGCGGCCCGCTCCGCAATTTTTCTTTGTTTTTTTGTTTTGGCGCTTTGTTTAGCGGGCCTACCACCGCTTTCCGCGATACCAAGCAAAAGCCAAGCAGCGGGGTAATAGGCGTTGCCCAGCTTTACGAACATAATTTTTACTCCCTTGCCCCTTTGCCCTTTCACGCGAATATGGAGAGAAGCCACGAGCTTCGTCTGTTCCCCTCCTCTTCTCCGGCCGATGACGGTTCCTATTCATCTTCTCTTCTCTTCCTTCTCATTCTCCTCCTGTTCTTGTGATCTACTCACGACAAGGGTAAGAAAAATTTTTCTCATCTCCGTTTTTGTTCTCGCAAGGGTTATTCTCCTTAGATTTGGAATTTGGGTTTATCGCAAATGATAGATCTATTGTTAGGTTAAATTATTTGGAATTTGGAGTGCCTTTTGGGTTATGTTGGCTATTCAATCATGTAAAATGCTCACCCCGTGACCCTATTTTACCTTTCCTGTTAGATTTGGTGTTAGGTAAAATGATTTTAAAAGTTCTTCTCTTTGGGGTTTTGCTTTCAGTTAGATCTGAAAAAAATGGTTCATACCCATTTTTTACCATTCCTCTAACTGTAGGGGAATTTTCTTTTATGTTTGTGATTGCTCTGTGAAGTTGGCCTTAGGGTATGTTGTTAATGTTGGTACTATTGTTAGCTTATTGAAGGAATTTTTATTAATGTTATTATTTATGTTGGTACTATTATTAATGCTAGTACTTATCCGAAAAAAAGATGCTTTTAATCTGTATATTGGAAGGAAATTCCAATGCCTTTTTTCATCGTTGTGATTAATGCGATAATGAAGGAATTAACATCATGTTGATTGCTAATGGAGGAATTTTCATTTATCACTAATTCTTTCATTATCTCTTATTGTCATGTGATTTATTTTGTTGGCTACAAATGATGACAAGCATAATGGAGGCATTAGCAGATTTGATTGAATTGTTTCCAATACACTAGCTTAGTTACATAAAAGTACATATGCAAGTGAGGAATATTTCTTATAGATGCCCACAGAGCATTGCCAAACAATGTAACTTCTTTCATTGGGCGGACGATTCGGTTGATTCCCTAGATGACGTTGATGGGGAATGGAGAACTTCACTTGAGGAAAGTCCGACACGGGAGCTACATCGTGTAAATGTTAAAAATAATATTATTATCTTGTTAATTGTCATTGTAATAGTTTTAAAAATTTTTTTAGCTCTTATTATACTATCAGTTACTTGAGACGTGTTTATGTAATTCTGGACTGTTTTCATTAAAGTTTAGACTTAACAGTAGTTATCCATGATTATGAAAAGTTTTTTATGTAAACGATGAATTGTTATTGTAATATATAGCAAAAAATGGGTACTACAATTCGTAGTCTATTTTTTAGCAATATTTATCCATCACATAAAGTTTCCATTTTACATTTCCACCAATTAAGTATTTTATATCACAAAAGAATAGTAGTTTTTTAATTTAATTTGGGATTTTTTTTAAATGTGATATGAAACATTTGAGTGGTGTAAATGAAAAATTGAAGTTTCGGTGTTTGATCATCAAAGTTTGATATTCATAACTTTTAACATTTAAATGTTATAAAAATTATGAATGAAAGTATATTTCAATTTGGAAAAAAAAATGGGCATACATCCCTTTAATTGGCTTTGTTTCAAGTTTTGATCGGTATTTTATATTATTTTTAAAATTAATTAGTTCATTAATAATATTTAAAAACCAAAATGGAAAATATATTTAATACATTCTTGCCACCCTAATATAAGAGCATTCCACCAACAAGCCATTTATTTAATATGTTGACCTATCTAACAAGTTAAGATTCTAAGATATATTAATCAATCCTATAAATTTATTACATAACAATAGTTAATTAATTACGTAACACTTTCATTTTTTACATATTTAACACTTTGATGTTTCAATAATTTATTACATAATAAATCTTACTTATGAAATTACAAAAATTTCACTGTTGCAGTCTTCTTTTAAACAGTTTTACCAAACAAGAGCAGAATGATTATTTTTCCAGAAACAACTGTCTACAGCTGCTTTCACACATCTGCACCAAATAGACAACCAGCTTCCCCGCAATTGTTTCCCCGCAGCAGCTTTCTAGGGCAGTGCAATTGCAGCTGAAAGCTAAGAAGCTGCAGCTGCGCCAAACAGACCCTTAGCCCCCATTTGGGTGGGCGGTGGCACTGCTGCGCGGTGCTGCTCTACAATTTCTTTATTGTTTTGGCATTTGGTTTGGCGGGCCTACCACCGCTTCCTGCTGTACCGAGTAAAAGCGGAGCAGCGGGGTGTCAGCACTATTTTAGTTAAGGAGTTGCCCGTTGGAAGCTGTCGGTCGCCGAAATCAAAATCCCATCACCCGTTTCGGAGGGACATTTTAATTTATATATATATATATATATATATATATATANATATATATATATATATATATATATATATATATATATATATATATATATATATATATATATATATATATATATATATATATATAAGTTTATAAAAATATGAAATCAAGCTGATCTCATATCTTTCATAGTTTAGGTGAAAGATCACTACACCTCAAGTCATGCATCTATCCTAAAAGATAAACACAAGACTTGAGGGTGCGACTCGATCAAATAAACTAAGAAATATATGACATCTGTTTAGTCTACGAAAACCATTTTATTTACCGACAAGTTCCCCTATTTAATATGAGAAATTAAATAGGGTTTATGTTAAGTTGGGTTCAAAAATATTTACTATAAGGGCAAACCCTTATGGTTAATTATATCTTAGACAACGGAAGTCCCCTAAGAAAACTCTAAAAAAAAATCAGGGGATATTATCTTCGAAGAGGTCTAAGGATTAGGACTTTTCAACGAGATCGGACAAAGAGGTGGGAAAGGGGAATTGTACAAATTTGGAACATCTATTGTAGAATCCAAAGGAAGAAGAACTAGGGGATATCATAGATCCGAAGGAGAAACTTGGTGACTTTCTAAGCTATCCTATGGTTTGGCTTCCATTTAGAGGAGAAATCATTCAAGTGTTTCATCTTGCAAATTTTATTAATTTAAGGCTTACATTCGTGTGAAACAATCACACAAACAACCTGAAAGATATGAGGATTTAGGTCATGACGAACGACAACCCCAGAATCCTAAGATGAGTTAGGGCTTATATTGTACAACAAGGTTATATAAAGGCCTAAAGGTAAATTGAGGATTTATGTTGCATAAGCACACGACCTCAAATTCTTATGGTTTATTGTTTAATTCTAAGGAAAGATATGACATTGTAGAACATCTTGCTGTTGAAGATGGTCGTGCTGCCCACAGTGCTAGCTCTAAGCTCCTCGTCATGACTAATGTCAAATCAAATGTCCCTATGTTTATGTTCTTTAAATATTATACGAGGCATATTAAGTTGATTAGAGCGACACCAGTTAGGATCCTTCAGTTCCCTCATTCCGGTACCACTATTTTCTATCAGATTCACTTAGTCCAAATGAATTTACTAAACCCAACTTAATGAGTTCCATACTTTTATTTAGACAGTGGGAAATCTCATTAGCAACCACAGGTTACCTCCTCCGAGGAATTCCAGATCATCTGATAGAGACATCTTAATTTAGTTGCAATTGTTGTTTTGTGATGTTTGTGATTAAATTTTGAGTTGTCTTATATTTTGAATGTTATGGCGGTAAATTTTTATCTTGATTGATTTTTTTAATTTTGGTTTTGGTTTAAGTTTTATGACTATCCTAAAGGTTTTAGTTTTCATGTAGGGTGACATCGTTATTTAGCATGCAAGTTTATAAGTAAAAAGTGCAGTACATAAGGTACAAGAAAAGAAAGTACTGTAAACTGTAAAAACGTACTTGTCTAGTCTTCTCGTTTCTCCACCTAAAACTTTAGTATCTTTGTAAGGCATATATATATAATGTTGCGGGAATTAAAGCATGCTTATAAGGAAGGTAAAAAATACAAGTTTGAGGTGTGTCTACCAGATCCTATATTATATCTTGGTGGTTCCAAATATTTAGGATGATTCCGTTAAGCAGATCATAATAAGTACAGATGTCCTTCAAGATTTCCAAAGGATTATGAAGAAGCCTCGAGTAATACCCTAGACATTTCATAGTCCCTGGAATTATCTTGAGTTTGTTTTAGCCTTATTGTGTTTGTTATATAGTTCATCCAGTTAATACCCTTATGCTTAATGAACTTGAGCTTTAAATTATCCCTTAAGTGGGGTAACTATCACTTGATATCTCACTTATGAATTATATAGGTAAAGACCCTTGGGGGTAACTTGACTTAATTAAGGAATTTGATTAATTTGAATTTTAGAGATGGGCTTGTAGTGTTTTGAAAGGTTTTAAATTAGCTGTAATTATTTTCTAAACCTCCTTAGGCAAAATTTTGATTATGCCTAGCTGACTACTAAGCCCTTAAGATGTAATGGGTAGATTTACAATTTTAAAGAAAAAAAGGATTTTTTAATATTTATACTCTTAATCCTTATCATGAATGATAAATCATCTCAAAACCACTAGTTGGGGCTTAAAATTAGTGAGTTATGATCATTCAAAAACAAACCCACTTACTTTTAGCATCTTCTTATTTAAATACTCCTCCAAATTTCATTAATATTTAAGAAATTACCAATTTATCCTTTAAAAGACCAAAATGAGATTGGTTACTAGCACTTATCTCTTTTATATTTTAATCATCAAGATAAATTATTTAAAATCATTTATTGCCCATTTAGCCCTTTGGTTAAGCCTTAAATTCCAAAATTATCATTTTGCCCCTAATGCCTTAATGTCCTATAATTCATTAAATTAGACTCAAATGACTTGAAAATTTTATGTTACCTCATTCATAGGTTAATTAAAATATTAGAGGAGAAAATGTGATTTTTCTTATTTTCATTTAATTTTATAATTATTTTTAATGTAAAAATAAGGATTTTCAATGAAAATTTAATAACTCAATCAAAATAAAACTTCTATCCTTAAAATAATTATTGGGGGTTCACCTAGGTTAGAGGACAACTTGGAGCAATTTTCATGATTTTTAGAGGTTTAATTTACTTTTAAGAATTATTTTTTGGTTTTGAGTATTAATCAAATATAAAATAGTATTTAAATAGATAATTAGATTTTATATTTTTAATTAAATCTCTCCGAGTCTAGGGTTAAATTTCATATTTTTATAACTTATACTTTAATGAATAGAATTATTTTAGTGAGAAGTTAGAGAAAAATTATTTTTAAGCCTTTAAAATTAACATCTTGCCTTAGGAAATTAGGAAAATTATTTTAATTGTTTCTAGAGGATTAGCAAGTCAAATGTAGCATTTTAGTATGTTTTTACAATTTTGCAATTTTTATGATTTCTAATTCATTTTTAATTATTTAAATTCACAAAAATAGCTTAGAAAAGGAAGTATTTATTTTAATTCCAATTTTATCTGATCATAAGGAGCTCCCAAAATCAAATTGGTAATTTTTTTAGCTATATTTTAATTATTAAAATTATTTTTAATACCAAAAATGTGATTTCACTTAATTAATCCATTTGAATGGTTAAATTAACTCCAATTGACTTGAATTTTTTTTTTGGTGAGCTCCCCTAACATTAAATTATAATAGAGAAAGATTTTTATGTCATTTACATTTATAATTATTTCAAATTAAATTTCCCTTCATTTTTAGCGTTAGTGACAATTAGGATTACTTTTATTAAGTTAAATCAAGTATGTATTTTTCCTAGGCTCCTCTGACTACAGTGAACCCACCAAAACAAGTTCTATTTTTTTATGAATATTTTAATTATTATATTTTTTATACCAAAAGAGGGACCATTAACTTGAAAATTGAATATCTCTAGTTAGAGATGCCCCCTGATCTTGAAAAAATCAGGAGAGATGCCTAACAACAGAGACATCAAAAGCCCCATGGTCCCATGCCATGGTGAAATGTCTATGCAAATGGAGAATCAAAATAAGAAAAACACTATTTAATTAATTAAAAATAAAATATGCATCAAATGGATATGAAAATATTTTCACATTGTTCTCCTCTCTTCACTGAGCAACAAATATTTTTATTTTATTTTTATGATTTTTTTACAGAAAGTTATGAATTTTTGATGTTATGGGCATTTAAATAAATAAGAAAATCCCTGTTTATCTACTGAAGTGATGCGGCACCACATCAACCTACAACGGCTCCGAAGCTCCATGCGACACACTCCTATTTGACGTCATCGTCCACACGTCTGCCCTGTCATCCCGCGGTTCCGTTCCATTTCCCCATCCGACGCGATCAGAGTTGTCCATGCGATACACGCGCGGTCCAACGACGCTCGGTCGTCGTCCCTAACAGAGCCAACTCTCAAATTGTCCATCTTCTAAGCCTAATATCTCGCTCAGTACTTAACCAAATTAAGTGTGACTTGTTCTTATAGACTCGTATTGACTAGAAGAACATATCCACATAGTTAATTGAACCTTAAATCAACTCTATACACATCGAGAATCAAATGAAGCTCGGTTTAGGGTTAACATTCAATACCTTGGTCTAAGAGGGGAAGTCTCGATTAGATGCTTGTGGAAGCTTCGTGGGGGTCCCAAGAGCCTAAGATGGAGACTCAAGCCGTGGTGAATTGCCTAGATATGAATTTGACTAAGGCGGAATTAGAGGTCTGATCAAAATCCACCTTAAGGTGCTCTATTGATGAGGCTTCTATGGGGGAACTTCCTCTCTCACTGTGGCGGTGGTGTGGGTGCAATTAATTTGGATTTGGTGGAGGTTTGGTGAGTGTCCTATTTTGGCATTGGATTTGAGCTACAAAATTGAGCTCAAGCCATGGATTTGAGTGGTTAGGGATGGTTGGGTTAAACTTAAGAGATCTTAAGGAAGCTCTGGAAGTAATTTGGCAGAGTCTCCCCAAGAAATTTCTAGCTCTTCCCCTTTGGCCATGGATGGGGGGTTTAAATAGATGGGGAAGGAGAGGCCACCAAGGGAAATTAGTGGGTGTCCTAAGTTGCTTATGTGGATGCCAACAATGTGCAAAAATCCAATTGGGATGAGCCAACTTGGATGGGTTTAATTTTGAGTTTTGGCCATGGTGAAGCTTTTGATTTTGGATTTTTTGGCCACAAAGGTGGCTGGCCTACCAGGTTGGGTTCACCATCTAACTCAGGGAGGTCAGGGCTTGGTCTTGGTGAAGTCTATTGGGCTTGGCCATGTGTAAGGATATGAGATTTAAATAGTATGGGAAAAGGGTCATTTTGGGTCAAATTGGGTCAAAGCATGGTTTGGGTTGGGTTCAGCCACCAAGGTTGGTCTTGGGTGCTGAGGGAAATCAGGTGGTTCAGCTCAATCATTAGTAAGGTCCCTATTCAAGTGATTTGGTTAATTATGAGGTTAAGAGGATTCATGGAATGGGTTAAAAGGATCTTAAGGATATTTGAAAGTAGCTTGGCTTCTTGCCACTAATAGTGTAGTGATGTGGCGTGGCTCTCATGGCTTACCTATGGCCTGGGAGTGGCTCCACCTTTGGCTTGACTAATTTTCTTGAGAAGTGATTTTTGAAATTTTTGGTATTTTAGTGGAATTTGTCATGAGGCTTGATTTGGAATGATTTGATCATGAATTTAGGACTTAGAAAATGATATTTGATGAAATGGATGATGAGTGAAAAATTGTCATGTGGGCTTCTGATTAAATTTGGGCTTTTTTAAATTACTTAAGGATTTGGGATTTTAAAATGGAAATTGAACTTGGGCTAAAATTTGGATTAACTGAATGTTGATTTTGTTGTACGAATATATCATGAAGGATTTGGCAAAATTTCAAATGACTTTAAGTTGAATTGATAGGCCAAACTGATGGATTTGGACATATAGTCAAAATTGAGCCTTTTTGATTTGAATGAAAGTGGGCTTACAATTGGATAAAATTGAGCTTCAGTTTTGTTTATATTAGGATTGGGGATGTTGGATTTTGATTTGTAATTGAAATTGGGCAAGATTGGGGTTAATTGGGCTAAGATTGGGGTTAATTTGGGGACATTTGGGCCTTTAAGGGCAAATTGGGGCTTTCGCTCAAATTGGGTTAATTTGGTCAAATTGGGTCAAATTGATGATTAAAATTTGAAATTGGGAATATTTGGGATGATTTTGAAATTTTTGGAATTTTTAGGTCATGAGTGGCATTTTGGTAATTTGGTAGTCTTGGTGAATTTTGGTCAATTTAGGTAGTGGTGAGGGGTTTGAGATGATTTTGTTGGGCAAAGTTGGGTATTTTGGGTAATTTTTAAAAAATGAGGGTTGTGGGGGTATTTTGGTAATTTGGTGTTTTTTAGCCAAAATGGGTCAATAAACTATGAAGCCATACCAAACCAATAGGAGCTATATGAGGACTCATTTTAGATGCTCAATATGCTAGTTCTAACTCTCTTAGCCAAAGACTATGGGTATAGGGTCATCCATATGAGCATTCCAAAAGGAGTCAGGAGGCCAACTTAAGGGGTCATAGGGTTTGGGGTTAGTGAGAGCGTGTAGTGTGTGCAAGCCATTTCAACCATCCCCAGATCACCCTGGGTTAATCCTAAGGTCTGACCATCCTATAAGAGACTCCCTTGAGTTCCCCTTACTTAACCCACCTATTAATTTCTAGAGGTTAAGAACAATATGTGGAACTCCAAGTTGAGCAAAGAAGAGTTTAGAATTTCTAATAATGAGGGTTCCTTTTCTAGTCCTCTAGGAATAGTCAATAGGAAAGTCCTATGACTAGACCCTAGGCTACTAAAGAGGAAAAACTAGATCTCAACCAAAAAATGATGTCAACAAATGGACCCCCAATAGGTGTGGTGTGTTGGGCAAGCACATCGCGCGTATTGGCGTTGACCGACAAGATCAACAGAACCAACATAAATTTCTAAGTCAACAGACCTAGAACTAAGAGTAGACTTGAGTGAGAATTGTTTCAGCCGAGGAGTGACAAAGACTCTCGCTGGGGAAGAGAAAAGGAGATTTCGGAGACAATCGCCGGGCAAATTGATAGTCATTGTGAAGATTGAAAATGTCAAAAGAGTTTTGGGTTTCAATTTGAAATTGTAGTATAGTGAAATGATAAGCGAGAGAACTGGTTTGAGTAGAAAACACAAACACAGAGAAGGGAATAGGATGTTTGTGCCTGCCCCGAAGAGTATATATGGGAACAAAACATCTGAGCTTACCCTGAAAAGAATATACGGGAATAAGATGTATGGGCCTATCCCGAACAATAAAAATGGGAATGTGCCTATCCCAAGAGTAAAGATGGGAATAGGGTGTATGGGCCTATCCCAAGAGTAAAGATGGGAATAGGGGGTATGTTCCTATCTCAAGGGTAAAGATGGGAATAGGGTGTCTGTGTCTACCCCGAGAATAAAGATGGAAATAGGGCGTCTGGCCTACCACAAAGAGTGAAGATGGGAATAGGGCATTTGTGTCTATCCCAAGAGTAAAGATGGGAATAGGGTGTCTGTGCCTATCCGAAGAGTAAATATGGGAATGGGGCGTCTGCACCTACTCCGAAGAGTAAAGATGGGAATAGGACGTTTGTGCATATCCCAAAGAGGAAAGATGGGAATAGGTCATCTAGGCCTACCCCGAAGAGTGAAGATAGGAATAGGTCGTCTGTGCCTATCCTAAAAGTAAAGATGAGAATAGGGTGTCTGTGCCTATCCCAAGAGTAAAGATGGGAATAGGGCGTATGTGCCTATCCTAAGTGTAAAAATTGGGAATAGGTCGTCTGTGCCTACCTAAAGAGAAACGTGAAAATAGTATATAGAGCTTATGATGTTGAATTCATAGATATATGTCATGTGAAGATCCAACAAAAATTTGTGGGACTTCGTGAGATTTTGGCAGAATATACAACTCCGCGTGGATGTGAAGAAAATTGGTGCAGACCAGAATAGTCGAGATGCACAAGCAAAGAGTAAGGAATCTTGAACTCGAGATAAACAAACTTAAGAAATTTAAAAAAAATTCTTTTCTTGTTGTTTTTATCATATTTAAATATCAAAATATATTTTCAAAATATTTTTGTTTTGGTTAATTTTCAAAATATTTTGAAGTATTAATATTGAGCTCTTATTGTATCGTTATTTGTTCGTATGGCTTTTCATCAATCACGCAAGAGAGGGAAGTTTGACAAACAATTTCAAACTTGAAAGAAATTTCATTAATGCGCTCCAAAACTGAGCTACAAACTGAGTACATGCTGAAGTATCAAAATACAACATGTTCAACATATCTTAAATCATCAAACACTAAATACATATCATGCATTGAACATATCTGGTACATATGTCATGTCTGCTACGCAAAACTTGGCGTAAAAAAGGTATCTTGCTGATCATCTTTGGCATGGCAAGCTCCTGATCGACCTGACCTACTAAGCCACGCTCCAGGATAAGAATTTCCTTCACATGTACATATAGGTGCAACCCTCTCATAACTCGTATGGCTGCAACTCTTCAAGGTCAGTGTCCGGACGGAATCCTAGTGGTATCTTATCATCTTGCTTTTTTCTGAAGGTTATGGAAACTTGGGGATGTCACACTCTCAGGATGCAATGTTTAGCTAAATCAGCACCATTTCCATCAAAGACCAGCACCGATCCCAGTGGCTGTTGAATTTCAACGGACCCTCTGAATTCTTTGAGACCAACAATATCAATCTCTTTTTCAAAGAATATGTTGCTTTTTTTTATGAAAGACACTGTGCAAAATGGTCTGAGAAAATCATGATGGTCAAGATGGGGAGGAATGCAGCTTCCTTCATCATAAATATTGATGATTCAACAGTTTGGGATGCAGTCTGGCGGGTGTATACTCCATCGAACTAATCTTTTAACCATTCTCTTTATCACATAAGACATCGGATCTACCTCATCATATCTTAAGATTATAGGGGGATTCCCTTGTCTTCAACTAAATTTTACCAAAAACCGCATTGAATGATTATCTTATCTTTCCCATGCATCCAATTTTGCAGTTCCACATATGTTCTTGGCCTCAATAGATTTGCTCGGCCTCTGGCTTACAAATTAAATACACAGTCCAAAATCCTCTTATCATCGTTCTCTGAGAAGACTCCAGTATATAATGTCAAGCCTTTCAATATATTTACCACTTCGCCCTGGACCTCTTCATAGAATTCAAATTTTCTTCACTTTACATTGCACATTCTTTCCATCTCAGCTGTAGGAACATCATCAAATTGTCAAGGTGGCCTTCTTGTCTCAACCTCTTTAACGAACAATGTCTGCTCTGTATCTACAGGTACTGGAATATATGACTCAACATCTGTATTTGCTGCCTCGTGACCTCTTACTCTGGCGGTTGTGAATTCTGGCATTGAACTGTAGCAATCCAAGTGTTGAACATTGCATCCAGGGCATTCTACGAATGCTTGTTCTGTATATGCTCATATGGGCAGCTCTGCGTTAGACATTGGACAACCTCTATAGAACTCATGGGGCATATTTGTATGCATAGGCTCTGCGGGCAGCTCCAGCTCATCCTCTGTAGCTGGTAGGCTGGAAGTGGTTTCTTTCATAGGTGGTTCATAAATCCTCCCCTCACGAATAGGGGTAATTAATCTGGCTGCTTCTCTCTGTTTTCTTCTTTCCTCCCGTATAATGGCTCTGTGTTTGCATCGGTTGGCATTGCGACGCTGCGTTCTTCAAAGTGGAGCGTGACCAAAGAAAAATATGTTGAGATTTTCATACTTCTTTTATACTATTTTTAATGGTATGACACTTTAAAGAAATGTATTTTTGATGTTTTGTTGCAGGAATGATGAATTAGGGTCAATGGAGAAAAAAGATGCAAAAAGGAGCGAATTTGGAGCAAAAAGGACCAAAATGTGGAGAATTGCACTAGGGCGCCGACGACGCCATTGAGGCCGCCGATGGCGAGCTTTTCTTGAGGCTACAGGACAAATTTTCTAGAAGGTCGCCGACAGCGCCATTGAGGCCGCCGACGGCGGGATCGACGGTTAGGTGACATGTATAATGGATAAGGCCAAATTTTGGAGGGGTGCGTAAGCAACTCTTGGGAAAACTCATCCACATCCTTAAAGAGAAAATTTTGACCGAAAATAAAGAGGAGGAGGAGGAGACTTTTGGAGTCCTGGAGGTTAGATAGGTTCCATTAGTGTGTAGAGAGCTTACTAGAACATGTAATTATGAGGAATTCTTCAAGAAATTGTAAGAGTGGAGGGAAAGTGAGGGATTTCTTCCTACTTGCTACGTTGAAGAGGAATTTTGTGTGTTGTAAAGAAAGAATGAGATTCAGAGGAACTTCGCGGAGTGTTCTTGGGGAGAAATTTAGAGATAAGTTATTTACTTGTTATAGTTTGTATGGCTTTGATTTTATTTATGAATTCCAAGTTATGTTGTGCTTTCCCTATGAGTTCTGAGTAGTTTTCTCTATCTTTCTCCTTGTCTTGAGATTTATGAAATGTTGATTTTAATTGGTGAAGCCATGAAAATGTTTAAGAAATCGTGATGATCTTTTCACTTCGATCTTAATTTACTTTCAATCTGGTCAATTGAATTATTAAAATATGCTGAGTTTTACAACTAAAGTGAAGATTACATCCAAGATTGAGGGAGGTCAAAGCCCTTGGAAGTTGGGTGCAAATAAATAGGAAAATATTACTATCGGGCGTAGAATTGGAGATATTAGAGTGACAGACTAAAATCTTCAATTTGGTCCTATCGTTTGGGTGTTGATGTGTAGATGTTAGTAGTCAGGTGAGGGGAACGTGGGAGCTCCAAAGTGAGAGCCGGTATCCTCCCAGCCTAGCCGCAGAATTAGTAACCAAGCATAGGATTAGTCAATGTTCTTTATGCCTGGACCAAAGAATAAAGAATAGGTATGCTCCTATTTGGCACAATATAATTGAACTAATTCATTTTATCCATTCACTATAATTTCTTGGCAAGGAGAAGGATGCTTTCTTATATATTGAATATCACAATTAAACGTTATTCTCTTATTAATTACTATCCAAAATTATATACTTATTTCAATTGCCTATTAGTGACAGATATGCAACTTGAACGTTGTTGTAGTTGAAGTATTACTTTTTATTAAATCTTAATCTGTAGTATTCTGTGTCTCCCCATGGGATCGATATCTAGGACTCCATTAGAGCCCTATATTACTTGAGCGATACGTATACTTGCGTTGACAAATCGACTTTAACATTATTGAATATTATATCTATACATCTTTATTAAATCAAACATATATATATAAAGTCACAGTCAAGTTTTTGACATCGTTGCTGGAATTTAAATCTTCTAGTAGCGTCATCAAATTCTTGTAATTGTCGATTTACAAAAAGGTCGATCAGTGCGTCAGACACTCTATCCTCATCGGCACATATTAAATCCCCCATCAATGAAGTTATTAGGGACTGTAGACAAATGGTCCCTTCCATTGGGTATTGTTGAGTGATCATCCCTTTCCTCTTCCGCGAGGAATCATCTTCAGTTCCAATTTTTTGTAGAGAAGGTAATCCTTCTTTTCCCTGTTGGCTTACAATGTCCATCAGGGGACCTTCATAATTCACATCAACCAGACCAAAGTCAGAATCAAGGTCTATGACGCCACTCTGAGCAGCCCTTTCCTTATCTAGTGCGAGAATTAAGCCATCTTTGAAGGAAAAGATCAGTTTACGCTCCAACATTTCTTATGCAGAAGACAGAAAAACACTAGTGCACTGACATCCAACATGAACAAGAATAAAAATGAAGTGTCAATAATTATGATAATTTAAATTTTTTATTTATTAAATTTTATTTAATTTAATTAGATTTAAAAATTAGAAACAGAAAAACAAAATGAGCAATTTCAAAACATATATTTTTTATTTTATTTTTTTTATGTTAATTTATTATAAAATTTTGGATCCATTCACAAATGTTTAGCCAAATAAATAACCCTAGAACAATCAAAATTTCAAAAAATAAATATTGATTTCAAGTGGCATCATGTCGGGTAGTATATCTTCAACTGGCAACCATTGGTCGGCAGCATGGTCTTTCACCCCGGAAATCCACCAGCCGGTAGGTTTCTCCTTATTAGACTTCTTCTATGATGAATGGTCCCTCCCAAGTTGGTTCAAATTTTCCACCTATTTTACGGTGTGTAAGAATAAGTCTTTTGAGATTGAGGATGAGGTCACTGTCTTTAAATTCCCTCGGGCAGACCAATTTGTCATGTGCTTGCACCATCCTTGCTTGGTAGAACTCCAAGTGTTGTTGTGCTTCTAGCTATTTTCCCTCAATACTTTCCAATTCTTCAAGTCTGAGTTTTACACTTTCTTCAATTGTGATTTGATTGGTGACAACGACTCTGAGAGACAGTGTCTGGACTTCTAGCGGTAGTACGGCCTCGGACCCGTACACTAGAGCATAGGGTGTACATCGAGTGGGAGTTCTGAATTTCGTCCAATAAGCTCACAAAGCTTCTAGTAGTCTGTTTTGTCAATCTCTTTTGTTTTCATCTAGTGTTTTCTTCAAAATCTGCACCAGTGTTTTGTTAAAAGCCTCAATTAAGCCATTTGCTCTGGATATTAAATTGTTGAGCATCTCAAATCTATCTCATGTCGTTTGACAAAATTATTGATCTTTGTGCTCTTGAAGGCTATCCCATTGTCGGAAATTACTCTACGTGGAAAACTAAAATGATAGACTATATTGGTCTTGAAGAATTGAAGGACGTGTTGTGTTGTAATCTCTCGTAATGGCACTACCTTTGCTCATTTAGAAAAGTAATCCATAGCAACGAGAATAAATCTATGTCCCTTAGAGGATGGAGGGTTTATCAGACGTATTATGTTTGTGCCCCAAAAATCGAATGGCCATGAGGCGACAGTCGGGTGTAGCACATTCGGAGGTTGGTGTAAGATCACCCCATGCACTTGGCGAAGGTGACACCTTCAGCTGTATCCATACAATCGAATATCACACTGACCAATAATATTTGAGTCTTTTGATCTTCATTTTCATCTCTGGCCCTGACTGGTGAGCACAACACAATCTGATATGTACTTCTTTGACAATATTTTGTACTTTTGATCAGCTCAAACATCGTAGCCACATCTAATCAAATGACCTTTTATAGAGAACGTTTCCCACCAGGGCGTATGACATAGCTCTTCTTGTTATATGATATGTCTCAGATTTATCTTCTGGCAAATTTTCAGTTTGCAAATATTGTATTAATGGCTTACGCCAGTCTTCGTTGATGTCAGCAACTGCAATCATCATTCCTTCTCCTTTCTTGAGCTTGTGTAGATTTTTTAGGTCGATTTGAGACAAAACTCTTCTTCCTTGTACCGTAATATCAATGGAATCATCCGGAGGACATGCCAGCTCCTTAACAAGTTTTGCTAGAGCGTCGGCATGTGCGTTATCTTCCCGAGGAATCCAGTATACAGTTACATTAAGAATGTGCTCTAACAACTTCATCGCGTACTGATGATATTCTGCTAATCTTGGTTTTAAAATCTTGTATTGTCCAGAAACTTGTTGAATGATAAGTTTAGATGAGAATATCTGTTATATCCATTGAGATTGTCAATTCCAACCCGGTGATTAACGCTTCATATTCTGCTTCATTATTTGTACATGGCTATGTCAGGTGGTAAGAGAATCTCAACATACCCTTATCTGGAGTTATGAAAATCAAACTATTCCCTACTTTGTCTGGTATAACCATTTCTGATCCTTTATCTTTTCAGACTAAAAAAGCTCCATCAAAATACATTTTCCAATGTCTGGCACTGGAGGGTTCTATTTGCAGTATTTGCTCATCTGGTAGTTCATCGTTGTGTGGAGACCCAGCTGGAAGTGGGTGTGCAGCGAGAAAATCTACTAAAATTTGTCCCTTGATAGCGCGGAGGGGAATAAAAGTTATATCTAATTGCAATAAAACCATCACACATCTTGCTAGAAGTCCGGAAAGTGATGTTCGGGTCATTAAATATTGTAATGGATTAACTTTCAAGATTAGCGTAATCTTATGAGAAAGCATGTAATGTTTGAGCTTTTGGTTGGCAAAAATTATAGCTAGACAATGCTTCTCGATAGGTGGATACTTCACTTTTGTCAGTATTAGACGATGATTCATATAGTATAGTATTTTTTTTACCCTCATCATTGGCTTGGGCTAATAGGGCTCCGAGAGAGTCATCTAAAGCCGCAGTATAAAGTATCAACGATTTTTCTGGGATAGGGGTTGCCAAAATAGGTGGTGTCATTAAGTATCGTTTAACATCTTCAAAGTCCTGTTGGCATTTCTCTTCCCAAACAAATTTTGCGTCCTTTTTAATGCCAAGAAGGGCTGACACCAACCTGAGAGATTAGAAATAAAGCGTCTCAAATATGTCAACTTTCCTTGAAATGAACGTAGTTGTTTCAAAGTTTTGGGAGGAGGCATTTCCAAGATAGATTTAATCTTATCCAGGTCGATCTCGATTCCCAGATGATAAACAACAAATTCTAGAAATTTTCTAGAGGTAACGCCTAAAGCATACTTTAAGGGATTCCTCTTAAGATTATATTGTCGTAATCGTTCAAACACGATCCTTAAATCATACAAATGGTCCAATTTTTGTTTACTCTTGATGACCAAGTTATCCACATAGCACTCCACTTGGTTGTGAATGAGGTCATAATAAATTTTCAGCATTACTTCTTAATGTTGCTCCAGCAATCTTTAATTCAAATAGCATTACCGCACAGTAGAAAATCCTAAATTTGTGTCTGAAAAGCTGTAAGTGTTGTATCTTCTAAAGCCATCTTGATTTTATTATATCCTGACGATCCATCCATAAAAGAGAAAATCTTATGCATTGATGTGTTGTCTACCTTTAATTCTGGTTTCAACAATTGAAATTCGTCTTTTAGACATCCCTTATTTAGATCCCTGAAATCCACACATAGACGGAGTTGTCCATTTTTCTTTTTAACTGACATGATATTGGCTAACCATGTGGGGTATTGCTCTTCTCTTACAAAGTTAGCGTTTATTAATTTCTTCACCTCAGTAATGACTTGTTGCTCTATCTCGAGGCGCATTCTTCTGGGAGCGTGTTTTACTGGGGTCATATCTTTATTCACCCCACTCTTATGCACTACAAATTCCTCTGATAGGCCTGACATTTTATCATAGCTCCAGGCGAAGCAATCTTTAAATTCTGATAAAAACCTTATTAACTTTTTAGATTCTTCCTCGGTGAGTAAGGAACTTATAAAGGTTGGTCGGGATTGCTCCTCAATTCCGAGGTTGATTTCCTTTAACTCATCAACTGTTGACTTAATCTCTTCTTCAAATTCTAGCAAAGCATCATCTATTAATTGTTCTTGAGAGTCATCCCATACACCAAGGTAGTCCTCTTCTAATTCATTAGAAACAACCATGCAAAACTTCAAATCATCAAGTGGTCCTACAATACCAAATATGAAACCTTGTTTTGAATTAAGAGTCCTGCTTTTAACATTCCATAATTTTTTAAAAAGTTGTAGCTTATCTTTTTTCATTTGTTTTGGCACATATCCTTGTTGAATTAATTTTTGTACACAAATGAGAAAAATAACCAAAAGTTAATTCCATTAATTCATTAGAATCATCTTCCAACTTTACATGATTTTCAGAATTAGTATAAGGGAAAGCATGGTAAAACTTAATTAACATCAAACCATCACTATGGACTTCCTTGATGTCTAAACTCTTAACCTTTTGAGGGTAGTTTGGAGTAAGGGTCATGGCATTCACATAGTGGTTGATTTAATCATACATCAACTCATATTCATCTCTTTCTATGTCTTCCAAGGTGATCTTGTATTGAGTTTTCTTTTGCTTTATCATCATCATTTCTTCCTCGGAACTCCTTTCATCAGAACTTTCTTCCATGTCGATGTTGATGGTCAGCCCAGTCCGTTCAACAAATGTGTTGGTTCTTCCTCGTCCACACCCCCGACGTCGATCTCGGGTATATGGGCTAAAAGAACCTCTACCACCTCATTAGGAAGAGGTGTCAAAGTGGAGATGAATGGCATTTTCTTTGCGATCCTTCTGAATCTTGTATTTCATTCGCTACAACTTCACGAGAAAAGATTGATCTCTTTAGAGGTGCGTAGTAGGCATCATCCTCAAGAATGCCCACTTCATGTATTGAGAACAGTTGTAAATCATTTTTAATACAATGTTCTTGTCCTTCTTTGAAATATTTGATGCATTGATTTAAGGATGACAAAACCATATTATGCTCGTGAATCCATGGTCTTCCAAGTAGAGCATTGAAAGAAGTCTCTGCATCGATGATATGTAATTTAACATTTGTTACTAATTCTCCAGCTTTCATTAGCAGTGTAATTGATCCAAGAGTTCTTTCTCCTTTTTGATTAAATCCCCTTAATATCATTTTATCAGTTGTGAGTTTGTGAGCTTCAATGTCCAAGTATGCCAACGTCCCTAGACTCATTAAGTTTAGTGATGCTTCCTGGTCCACTAGGACTATGGACAATACAAATCTATCAATATTGACGGAGATGTAGAGCGTCGATTATGGTCGATGGTACCGAGCAACAAGTCTTCATCTGTGAATGTTATCCCAGGTTTTTCTTTTAAAGAACAAACTTCATCTGAGTATGTGTTGGCCAACTGAGCTATACAAATCTCTAGGGCGAGCAACGCTATAACCAGATATTTTCTCATCTCCTTTGACGGGATTAGAGCGTCGTAGATGCTAAGTTTGGCCGGAAACCTCCTAAGATGAGCTAGCACGTTATAATCAACTTTTTATAATTCTCCAATTTTCACTTGGTTATGTGGCTCTTCCACTGGCGGAGGTGGAGGTAGCTCTTCTTTACTGACTATCTATTTCCATTTGTCTATTGGAGCTGCTCTTGAGGGTAATACTTTCCTGCTCCTTAGATTTACTTCTATAATTTCTTCTTCCTGAGATGTTGTAGACAAAAATTTTGGTATTCTTTCTTCTTCGTCGGAGAAACCCAAGTTAATGGCAAGTGGTGTATCATGGCACTCGAGGACTGACTCCTCACTCTTGGTGCTAACGTAATTGGTATTGTCAACGTCTTTTTCATTCTCATTAACGGGTTTATCAGACTCAATTATGATTTGAGGATCATTTTGGGAATCAGGATCGAGGTTATATTGAACAAAATCAGTTATGTAATCATTATAAACAATTAAAACGTAGCCAAAATCACAATCATGATATTCATAATACCCCGGTGGGGCAAAAAAATATTCATACATGGTCAGAGGTTTGAGGATTTTCTTCCTCAAATCTAAGTCAACAAATCTAACAGAGGCAGACCCTATCTTACCCCCCATGCTATCAGTCTTCATGACGTCACTCTATTTTTTCTCTTCTGGTTGTGGGGACTTTTCTACGAAATCTCCTACTTGGGCTTAGCAGGTCGTAGACTCTGAACGGCTGCCTGAACTGAAGCGATCTGAATCTGATTCAGTATCTTTTGGGATGACTTGCTTCAAACTATGCTTCATCCATCTTTATTTGCATATGGATCTATTAGAATGATTGTCTCGGCCGAAACCATATTCACAGAACCCTTTTTAGGCTCTTTTAAATATTCTTTCAGAATCGTTATATTTCCTTCTTTCAAGTTCCTTTCGCGCCAGTCCTTGAAGACAAAATAGCCTTTTATTTTATGTCTCAACATTCTATGGTAGAGACAAAAATTGGGACTATCTTTCTTATCAACTTCTTTGGGCTTCTTTGGTTCTGACAATCTGAACTCTGACTTCTTCATCAAGTTTCTGAACATCTTTGACACGGCCTCGTCTTTGAAGGAATATTGTCTTCTCCTTTGTTCTGAAATAGTTAGACTCATTCTACCTTCAGTCTGGTACGATCCTCCTTGGTATGGTTGTTGGTTAGACTGTCCATACTGTTGTGTTTGTTGTGGAGCTGTTGACCTCAATTTTGGTTGAGGTTTAGTTTCTCCTCTTTAATAACCTAGGGTCTAGCCATAGGACTTTTCCTGTTGACTATTCCCAGAAAACTAGACTTGGAGCCCTCACCATTAGAAATTCTACCCTCTTCTTTACTCAACTTGGAGTTCCACATTTTGGTCATAACCTCTAAATACTTAGTAGGTGGGGTCACTGTGGGGAAACTAAAGATGAGTCATCCTTAGGATTGCTGAACCTTAGGGTTGACCCTAGGTCTTGGTCTGGAGCTAAGGCATTCACTACACTCATCTACACCCACATTCACTCACAACCCTAAACTCATATCTCTAGCCCTAGATCCCTTGACCTTTTGGGATACTCATGTAGATGGTCCCCTAAACCTACTAGCCCTAGGGCTATG
>NEWO01000703.1:226436-237366 GCA_003013225.1 Phalaenopsis aphrodite
AAAAATCAAATCAAGCCGATCTCATATCTTTCAAAGTTTAGGTGAAAGAGCACTGCACCTCAAGTCAGGTATCTATCCTGAAAGATAAACACAAGACTTAGGTGCAGATCGATCAAATAAATTAAAAAATATATGACATTTGTTTGGCCTGCAAAATTCATTTTATTTGTCGATAAGCTCCCCTATTTAATATGAGAAATTGAATAGGGTTTATATTAAATTGGGTTCGGAAATGCTTCCTATAAGGGCAAACTTCTATAGTTAATTATATCTTAGACAACTGAAGTCATCTAAAAAAAATCTCGATAAAAATCATGGGATATTATCTTCAAACAAGTCAAAAGATTAGGACTTTTCAACAAGATCGTACAAAGAGGGGTGAAAGGGGAATGACACAAATTTGGAACATCAATTATAGAATCCAAAGGAGGAAGAACTAGGGGATATCATAGATCTGAAGGAGAACCTTGGTGACTTCCCAAGCTATCTTATGGTTTGGCTTCAGTTTAGAGGAGAAATCATTCAAGTGTTTTATCTTGCCAATTTTATTAATTTAGGGCTTACATTCGTGTGAAACAATCACACAAACAACCTGGAAGATATGAGGATTTAGGTTATGACGAGCGACGACCCCGGAATCTTAAGAAGAGTTAGGGCTTATATTGTACAGTAGGGCTATACAAAGGCCTAAAGATAAATTGAGGATTTATGTTGCATAAGCACACGACTTCAAATTCCTATGACTTATTTTTTAATTCTAAGAAAAGATATGCTACTGTAGATTCTCTTGCTGTTGAAGATGGTTGTGCTGCTCACAGTGCTAGCTCCAAGCACCTCGTCGTGATGAGTTTAAGTTTTCTAATTTGTCAAGTTATAATATCAAATCAAATAGCCCCATGGTTATGTTCTTTAAATATTATGGGGCATATTAAAGTTTGTTAGAGCGACACCAGTTAGGATCCTACGGTTCCCTCATTCCGGTACCACTATTTTCTATCAGATTCACTTAGTCCAAATGAATATACTAAACCCAACTTAATGAGTTCCAGATTTTCATTTAGACAGTGGGAAATCTCATTAGCAACCGCTGGTTACCTCCTCTGAGGAATTCCGGATCATCTGATAGAGACGTCTTAATTTAGTTGCAATTGTTGTTTTGTGATGTTTGTGATTAAATTTTGAGTTTTCTTATATTTTGAATGTTGTGGCGGTAAATTTTTATCTTGATTGATTTTTTTTAATTTTTGTTTTGGTTTAAGTTTTATGACTATCCTAAAGGTTTTAGTTTTCATGTAGGGTGACATCATTATTTAGCATGCAAGTTTATAAGTAAAAAGTGCAGTACAGAAGCTACAAGAAAAGAAAGTACTGTAAACTGTAAAAGCGTACTTGACGAGTCTTCTCGTTTCTCCACCTAAAACTTTAGTATCTTCTTAAGACATATATATATAATGTTGCGGGAATTAAAGCATGCTTATAAGGAAGGTAGAAAATATAAGTTTGAGGTGTGTCTACCAGATCCTATGTTATATCTTGGTGGTTCCAAATATTTAGGATGATTTCATTAAGCAGATCATAATAAGTCCAGATGTCCTTCATGATTTCCAAAGGATTATGAAGAAGCCTCGAGTAATACCCTAGACATTTCATAGTCCCTGGAATTATCTTGAGTTTGTTTTGGTCTTATTGTGTTTGTTATATAGTTCATTCAGTTAATACCCTTATGCTTAATGAACTTGAGCTTTAAATTATCCCTTAAGTGGGGTAACTATCACTTGATATCTCACTTATGAATTATATAGGTAAAGACCATTGGGGGCAACTTGACTTAATTAAGGAATTTGATTAATTTGATTGTTAGAGATGGGCTTGTAGTATTTTGAAAGGTTTTAAATTAGCTGTAAATTATTTTTTAAACCTACTTAGGCAAAATTTTGATTATGCTTAGCTCACTACTAAGCCCTTAAGATTTAATGGGTAGGTTTACAATTTTAAAGAAAAAAAAGGATTTTTTAATATTTATACTCTTAATCCTTATCATGAATGATAAATCATCTCAAAACCATTAGTTGGTGCTTAAAATTAGTGAGTTATGATCTTTCAAAAACAAACCCCCTTACTTTTAGTATCTTCTTATTTAAATACTCTTCCAAATTTCACTAATTTTTAAGAAATTACAAATTTATCCTTTATAAGACCAAAATGAGATTTGTTCTTACCACTTATCCCTTTTATGTTTAAATTATCAAGATATATTATTTAAAATCATTTATTGCCCATTTAGCCCTTTGATTATGCCGAAATATTAATTAAGCCTCATATTCAAAAATTACTCTTTTGCCCCTAAGGCCTTAATACCCTATAATTCATTAAATTAGACTCAAGTGACTTTAAAATTTTATGTTACCTCACTCATGGGTTAATTAAGACATCAGAGGAGAAAATGTGATTTTTCTGAATTTTATTTAATTTTATAATTATTTTTAATTTAAAAATAGGGATTTTCAATGAAAATTTCATAACTCAATCAAAATAAAACTTCTATCCTTAGAAAAATTATTGGGGGGTTCACCTAGGTTAAACGACTACCAGAACCAATTTTCATGATTTTTAAAGATTTAATTTAATTTTTAGAATTATTTGTTGGTTTTGAGTATTAATCAAATATAAAATAGTATTTAAATAGAAAACTGTACTTTATATTTTTATTAAATCTCTCTGAGTTCAGAAACCCAAAGAAACAAATTTCATATTTTTATGACTTCTATTTTAATTATTAGATTTATTTTAGTAAGAAGTTAGAAAAAAATTATTTTTAAGTTTTTAAAATTAACATCTTGCCTCAGGAAATTAGGAAAATAATTCTAATTGTTTCTAGAGGATCAGTAAGTCAAATGTGGCATTTTAGTATGTTTTAACAATTTTGCAATTTTTATGATTTTTAATTCATTTTTAATTATTTAAATGGCCAAAAATAGCTTAGAAAATGAAGTATTTATTTTAATTCCAATTTTATCTTATCATAAGGAGCTCCCAAAATCAATTTGGTAATTTTTTTACCATAGATTAATTAATAGATTTTTTTTTATATAAAAAATGTTATTTCACTTAATTCATCCATTTGAATAGTTAAATTAACTTCAATTGACTTGAAATTTTTTATAGGGAGCTCCCCTAACATTAAATTACAGTGGAGAATGAATTTTATGTCATTTACATTTATAATTATTTCAAATTAAATTTCTCTTCATTTTTAGGGTTGGTGATAATTAGGATTACTTTTAATGAGTTAAATCAAGTTTGTATTTTTCTTAGGCTCCTCTGACCACAGTGAACCCACCAAAATAAGTTTTGTATTTTTTATGAATATTTTAATTATTATAATTTTTATACCAAAATAGGGACCATTAACTTGAAAATTGAATATCTCTAGTTAGAGATGCCCTCTGACCTTGGGAAAATTATGGGAGATGCCTAACAACAGAGACATCAAAAGCCCCATGGTCCCATGTCATGGTGAAATGTCTATGCAAAAGGAGAATCAAAATAAATAAAATACCATTTAATTAATTAAAAATAAAATATGCATAAAATGGACATGAAAATATTTTAACATTGTTGTCCTCTCTTCAATGAGCAACAATGTATTTTTATTTTATTTTTATGATTTTTCTACACAAAGTTATGAAATTTTGAAGTTATGGGCATTTAAATAAATAAGAAAATCCCTATTTATTTACTTAAGTGAAGTGGTGACGCGTCCACCTACGGCGGCTCCAAAGCTCCATGCAGCGTGCTCTTATTCGACACCACTGTCCACGCTTCTGCCCCGTCAGCCCGCGATTCCATTTTATCTCTCCATCCTACGCGATCAGAGCCGTCCATGCGATACACACGCATTCCAACGGTGCTCGGTCAACGTCCCCAACGGAGCTAACCCACAATTCGTCCATCTTCTTGGCCTAATATCTTGCTCGATACTTAACCAAATTAAGTGTGATTTGTTCCTATATACTCGTCTTAACTAGGAGAACATATACATACGGTTAATTGACCCTTAAATCAACTCTATACTCATTGAAAATCAAATGAAGCTCGGTTTAGGGTTAACTTTCAATACCTTAATCTAAGAGGAGAAGTCTCGATTGGATGCTTGTAGAAGCTTCGTAGGAGTCCCAAGAGCCTAAGGATGGAGCCTCAAGCCGTGGTGAATTGCCTAGATATGAATTCGACCAAGGCCGAATTAGAGGTCCGATCAAAGTCCACCTTAAGGTGCTCTAGTGATGGGGCTTCTATGGGGGATCCCCCTCTCTCACTGTGGGGATGGTGTGGGTGCAATTAATTTGGATTTGGTGGAGGTTTGGTGAGTGTCTTGTTTCGGCCTTGAATTTGAGCTCTAAAATTGAGCTCGAGTAGTGTATTTGAGTGGCTAGGGATGGTCGGGTTGAACTCAAGAGGTCTTAAGGAAGCTCTGGAAGCAATTTGTTAAAGTCTCCCCAAGGAATTTCAAGCTCTCCCACTTTGGCCATGACGGGGGGTTTAAATAGAAGGGGAAGGAGTCACCACTAGGGGTCATTTGTGAGTGTTCTAAGTTGCTGATGTGAATGCCAACAATGTGCAAAAATCTAATTGGGATCAGCCAACTTGGATGGGTTTAATTTTTAGTTTTGGCCATGGTGGAACTTTTGATTTTGGGTTTTCCGGCCACCAAGGTGGCTGGCCGGCCAGGGTGGGGTCACTATCTGACTCAAGGATTTGGCAAAATTTGAAATGATTTTAAGTTGAATTGATAGACCAAACTAGTGGATTTGGGCATATAGTCAAAATTGGGCCTTTTTTATTTGAATGAAATTGGGCTTTCAATTGGATCAAATTGGGCTTGAATTTTGTTCAAATTAAGATTGGGGATGCTGACTTTTGATTTTGAATTAAAATTAGGCAAGATTGGGGTCAATTGGGCTAAGATTGGGGTTAATTTTGGGACATTTAGGTCTTTAAGGGTAAATTGGGGCTTTTGGTCAAATTGGGTCAAATTGATGATTTAAAATTAAAATTGGGAATATTTGGGATCATTTTGGAATTTTTAGGCCATGAGAGACATTTTGGTAATTTGGTAGTTTTGGTGAATTTTGGTCAATTTGGGTAGTGGTGAGGGTTTTGAGATGATTTTTTTTGGGAAAATTTGGGTATTTAGGGTAATTTTGGAAAAATTAGGGTTTTAAGGGTATTTTGGTAATTTGGTTATTTTTAGCCACAATAGTCCAATAGGCCATGAAGCCATACCAAACCAATAGAAGTCATATGAGGACTCATTTTGGATGCTCAATATGCTGGTTCTAACCCTCTTAACCAAAGACTAGGGATAAGGGTCATCCATATGAGTTTTCTAAAAGGAGTCAGGAGACCAACTTAAGGGGTCATAGGGTTTGGGGTAAGTGAGAGAGTGTAGTGTGTGCAAGCCATTTCAACCATCGCTAGATCACCCAAGGTTAGTCCTAAGTTCTGACCATCCTATAGGAGAATGCCTATGAGTTCCCCCATACTGAGCTCACCTACTAAGTGCTAGAGGTAAAGACCAATATGTGGAACTTCAAGTTGAGTAAAGAAGAGTTTAAAATTTCTAATGGTGTTCCTTTTCTAGTCCTCTGAGAATAGTCAATAGGAAAGTCTTAAGGCTAGACCCTAGGCTGCTAAAGAGAAAAAACTAGACCTCAGTAAAAAAATGAGGTCAAGACGGGGAAATAGGCGAGACCCAGCTTCATGAACACAATTTTTACTCCCTTGCCACTTTGCCCTATCACGCGAAATTGGAGAGAAGCCGCGAGCTTCGTCTGTTCCCCTCCTCTTCTCCAGCCGGTGCTGGTTCCTATTTGTCTTCTCTTCTCTTCTTTCTCCTTCTTGTCCTGCTCTCATGATCTACTCACAACAAGGGTAATAAATTTTTTTCTCATCTCCTTTCTAATTCTCGCAAAGGTTATTTTCCTTAGATCTGAAATTTGGATTTATCGCAAATGTTAAATCTATTGTTGGATTAAATTATCTCGAATTTGAAGTGCCATTTGGGGTTATGCAGGCTATTCGATGATGAAAAATCCTCACCCCGTGGCCCTATTTTAGCTTTCCTGTTAGATTTGGTGCTGAGTAAAATGATTTTAAAAGTTCTTCTCTTTGGGGTTATGCTTCCAGTCAGATCTGGAAAAATAGTTCGTGCCCATTTTTTACCATTCCTCTAGCTGCAGGGGAATTTTCTTTTAGGTTTGTGGTTGCTCTGTGAAGTTGGCCCTAGGGTATGTTGTTAATGTTGGTACTATTATTAGCATAATGGAGGAAATTTTGTTAATGCCATTGTTAATGTTGGTACTATTGTTAATGTTGGTACTAATAAAAAAAATGATGCTTTTAATGTGTATATTGGAAGCGTGAAATTCCAATGTCGTTTTTCATCATTGTGATTAATGTGATAATGGAGGAATTTTCATTTATCACTAGCTCTTTCATTATCTGTTATTGTCATGTGGTTTATTTCGTTGGTTACAAATGATGGCAAGCATAATGGAGGTATTAGCAAATTTGATTGAATTGTTTCCAATACACTAGCTTAGTTACATAAAAGTACATATGTAAGTGGGGAATATTTCTTATATCTGCCCACGGAGCATCCCCAAACAATGTAACTTCTTCCGTTGAGCCGACAATTAGGTTGATTCCACAAATGGCGTTGATCGGGAATGAAGAACATTACTTGAGGAAAGTCTGGCACGAGAGCTACACTGTGTAAATGTTAAAAATAATATTATTATCTTGTTAATTGTCATTGTAATAGTTTTAGAGGTTTTTTTTGCTCTTCTTATACTATCTGATACTTGGGATGTGTTTATGTAATTTTGGACTATTTTTATTGAAGTTTGGACTTAACAGTAGTTATCCATTATTATGAAAAATTTTTTATGTAAACGATGAATTGTTGTTGTAATATATAGCAAGTCTATTTTTTAACAATGTTTACATTTACATATCCATCACCTAAATTTTCCATTTTACATTTCCACCAATTAAATATTTTATATCGCAAAAGAATAGTAGTTTTTATATTTAAATTGGGAGTATTTTAAATGTGATATGAAACATTTGAGTGGTTTAATTGAAAAATTAAAGTGTAGGTGTTTGATCATCAAAGTTTGATATTCATAACTTTTAACATTTAAATGTTATAAAAGTTATAAATAAAAGTGTATTTCAATTTGGAAAAAAAATGGGCATACATCCCTTTAATTGGCTTTGTTTTAAGTTTTGATCAGTATTTGATAATATTAGTTAAATTAATTAGTTCATTAATAATATGTAAAATCCTAAATGGAAAATATATTTAATACATTCATGTCGCCCAATATAAGATCATTCCTCGAACAAGCCATTTATTTCATATGTTAACCTATCTAACAAGTTAAGATTTTAAGATATATTAATCAATCCCATAAATTTATCACATAACAATAATTAATTAATTACCTAACACTTACATTTGTTACATATTTAACACTTTGATGTTTCAATAATGTATTACATAAAACATTTTGCTTATGGAGTTGCAAAAATTTCACTGTTACAGTCTTCTTTTAAACATTTTTACCAAACAATGGCAGAATGATTATTTTTTCAAAAACAAATGCTCTACAACTGTTTTCACGCAGCTGCACCAAACAAACAACCAGCTTCTTTGCTGCAGCTTCCTGGGATAACGTAGCTGCAGCTGAAAAGCTGAGAAATTACTGCTGTGTCAAACAGACCCGTATATATCTAGCACCTAAATTTTCATATTTAGATGTCGAACACTCCAATCTACAACATCACATCATAACTATCCCCACATTTATATTTTAAAGTGAACATCTTTTCGTGGTATGCATGTAAATTTTTTATATCATTTAAATGTAATAAAACTTACAACATATTTATTATCTTATCTATTAGATGTAGACTAATTAGATACTAATTTGAAGTTTATACCATGACATTATATAAAATAAACTAGCTCATTTGATTTTTTTAGCTTATTTATTAATTTATGGAAATTGTTGTTTAATTAATATAAAAGAGGCAAGTTCATGCTAAGTATGATTATTTTAAAATTTTAACAGACAAAGAATGAACGTATAACTGAAATCTCAACTTACGCTTGGGCTGCACATGAACAACTTTTGCTAAGAACAAGCCAAGCCCGATCTGGGAATTACTTAGTTCGACTCAACTGAATTACAACCCTAAGTGTTTTTGTTCGATTTTGTTCGCTGGAATTAAAATTGCCGAGTTACAAGATTTAACAAAATCTCAAATTTACTAACGAGTGGAGTAAAAATGGATTTAAGAAAAATAAGAACAGTTTTTTAATATTTTGAAAGGATTTAGCTCAAATCCTTCATGTAATAAATAAAGAATATATTAATTCTCCATAAATATTGTCATCAAACACCCCTTGTGTTTGAAAAAACATGAAATATACTTTGTCAACCATTGTTCTGATTTTGGCAGACTTATGATCCATACTTTTTTGCCTTTCTAACGTAGAGGACTTATTTGATCTCCCATTCTCATAAGTTTGGTCAATATAATAAAAAATTTGAAAAGAAAATGTCCATTCCATACTCATTTGACCTTACAAACTATTAAGCTTTCTTTCCATGGAACATAAAGTCAAGATGGCACGCAGAACATTGGTTGAGAAGGGACACATAAACATCATTAACGTAAACTAAAATAGGCTCTTTTTCTTGAGAAAATAAAGAAATAATCAACCAAAACTTTCCTTGTATACCTAACAAGTACTTTTTTATTCAATATTGTGCACCAACAACCAGCCTCTTATTAAATGCAAGTCGTCAAGAAATTCATTTTAGCCATCCTCTGATTCCCACCAAAACCCAAACCTTATAAATACACCTACTTGCTTGAATCCACCATAGACAAGCTCTTCTTGCTGGTAGGATTATTTTCTTGAAATGAGCCTTTTAAGCTCTCAACCTATACTACTTAGTATCGTTGTCATTATTGTCGTAGCTCTAGTAAACATGCGGAGCGTCGCAGCCATGCGGCCAATTCCAGAGAATTTTGATGGCGAGCGAGGAGTCGTCTACGATACGACGCGGACATTCATGGCCTCGTGGATGGAGAAGCTGTCCTCTGGACCAAGCTCGCATGGTGGAGGGCATTAGGAGGAATATTTTTAGGAGTTGCATGTAGCTCATGAGAAATGTATACAAGATTGGATTTTTTTTCCCCTGCATACGATACGGTTCTGGATTACCTTTTTTGACTGATTGATTATAGTATTTCTTTTTTCATTTTCTTCATAATTTAAGGTTTGTGTTGTCTATCTTTTTAATCTAAGGTTGGACAAGAAATGGAAGAAATTATACATTTGATTGTTTTCCTCATTCATCCTGTTGCGCGGTGTTGAGTTTTGAACTTCAGCAGTGCTTTCTTAATCTCATTGACTGTTGCGAAAATACTTCATTGTTGGTTTAAATTTAGGTTTATCAATTTTGGATTTAAAAGGTTTAATCTCCAATCTGGGTGTAATGACTGTATGAATTTTTAGAATTGTTAATGAAGCTACCGATTTCTTAGTCATTTTCCAATATCCAGACTGCTTGGTTATGGTTGGTAGGATTTGGTGATTTAAGTTGAAAGGAAAGGCTGGAGGTTCACGGTAGGAAAGTATGAGGAGAGGTCCAACGCAGCGACGATGACGGGTCAAAGACGTTCTGCAACCCCAAACAACCACTTGGCTTCTTAAAATTGAATTGAATGAAAAAGAGCTCAAGTTGAATTCACTACAGGAAGTACAAAAAATATGGAGTCAGAGAAGACAGTAATGTTAAAACCTAAACTTTAGAAGATTTTTATTTGCAGCTACTCAAAAGAGTTGTAAGATTATCATAAACATAAGAACTCAGTTATAATCATAACAATTCAGAAAGAGTTTATGGTTCTTCCAATTCAAACTAAAAAGAAATTCATTTTGGGGACTGATGGATCCTGCAAGTACTGTTATGATGACTCTCAATTATGTGAACTAAGATAACGCCGCAGTTTATAAGTGTTGATGCGAGATCTAGATATACACCATTTGTTGTGGTATATATATAAATCAAATAGGAGAACGATCGACGAAACGAAAAAATAAAACGAGAAAAATCACACCAGAAAACAATACACAAATTTACGTGATTTGGCAAATTGACTACGTCCACGTAGTTGCAAAAGATTTTACTACTTGAGGAATTATCACCTCGACTTACAAGAGGAATCTCTCACTCTCACTTTGTTGCTCTCTCTTCTTCTCTCTCTGTTTTTCTCTCTCTACATCGAGATACACCGAAGAAAATCTACATCGAGATACACCAAAGAAAACAAACTTACAAGAGAAATAAACTTATTTTCTCTTCTGTCACAAGTCCCTAAAAAGAAGCCAAGGGAGAACAATCATCTTCCTCTTTCTTCTTCCTTCATCGCAAGAAACTACTTCTTGCACCTTCCTTTCTTTCTCCCGAGGAAACATTCCTCTATCCCGAAGAAAACCATAGAAGAACACTGTGACTTCTTAAAACTGAAGGAGAGCTGTCCGAAGCCTTTTATCATGAACAGGAGGGAGCGAAGAGATACTACGCTTCACAACATACGAAAGCGAGAGTGGTTGCCACACGAATGAAGAGGCGGGAGGCGCGACTCTTCGCAAATGGGAGCGGGATCACAACGTTTCGCGATTGGGGAGGCGGGAGCGGGAAAAATCAGGCTCCAACGCTTAACAATAAGGAGGTTTTTTATAGCTAATGGGTACAACGATCGCTTGGCTATGACAAATGTTTAACCGGTCGTTTTAAATGAGTCATGGCATATATGTATGTATATATATATATATATATATATATAT
>NEWO01000703.1:244796-257744 GCA_003013225.1 Phalaenopsis aphrodite
TTTTGTCCTTTTTGACTGAAGTGGGCTTCGCCGCTTTTGTAAAATTTTCATTAAATCCCTTATTCTCACATCTTTTGACCACCGCTCGCGGTTTTGGGGATTTAAAAAAGCGTAAGCTTTTTGTGGATTTTGAATGTCTCCGTGTCGGTACATGGGTGTAAGGCCTGCCTGTCTATTAGAAGGGAGTGCTGTTAAGCTGCCGGGGTGGTCTTGAGCTGCCTGTCAGGCTCGCAAGCTCTGGCTAGTGCGTCCGTGGTCTCGTGGGCATGTAGCCATCTTGTAATGCTCTGTGCTGGCAGATTCGCTGGGAGGCGTTGTGACCCTTGCATTGTATGTCGTGCCCGTACATTAGAGGGGAAGGCCTTGGGGCTTTGGCGGGCAAGCACGGGGCGCCGCTGCGGGGCTCCTAAAAACGTAAGCTTTTTTGGGATTTTGGAACTCCCCGTGTCCCGAGTTCCACGTACGCCCTGCCCGTATATTAGAGGGGAATGCCTTGGGAGTTGCCGCCCGTGCACGTGGCAAGGGACGGGCGAGCCGGTTCGTTGTTTGCGCCTTGTTTTTGCCTTATGTCGAGAGCATGCGTCGGTTCTGGCGGGGACGATGTGCGTGGCATGTGCGTCGTTGCTTGTCTGATGCTTCCCGTGCTTCCAGAAAATGGTTGCCACCGTGGCCCCGACGAGACTTCGAAGCATGTGCACGGGTGTCGTGCAGCCGGTATAGCAGACCGTGATAATTATGCGGGCGCGGGCGCCGTGCTCGCGGGAAGCCTGTCGAGAAACCGCAAACAACGCTGATGAGGACATGATCGCCCGAATGACCCGAAAAATTTGGGGGCGCTCGCGCGCCTGAAAGCAGTTGTGGAGGGATATTTCGATGAAAAATATGGCGCTGGCGCGCCCGTCGGGAGAAGGCCCGTGAACGCTGGAATGCAGCAAAAAAACGGCCGCGCCGGCGTGCCAGGACAAACGCCAGCGATAACGTGCGGGGGAAATCGACGTTGGTGCGGCCTGACCGAGAAAACGATCGCGAGGGAGGCCGGATCCAGGCCAGGTCGACGCCCGGTCTTCCAGACTACACTAATCACAGGGTATGAGTGTAGTCTTAGGTTCTTGCCTATGTTATTTATCTTAGAGGCAAATTTTGGAACTATAATAATGCGTGGTTTGTAATTGATTTTTGGAATTGATGATTTATTTTCTCTAAAAAATCATCATTCATTGTGATAAATCAAAATCTTTCTAGGTGTCCTTTGCTTATTTTTCCTTTCTACAAAAAGTTCTCCTCCTCCGTCTTTAATGATGATTGTATTATTAAGAATGGGTCGAAACTGGGAGATGGAGGAGGATGACTTAGGGTTTCAAGCAAAGATTTTCTTTGGGTTGTTTGGTAGCCCGTTTTATTAGGATTTATGCAGGATTTAAGCTAAATCCTGCCAAACGACAAACAATGCCTCTGTAAATCCTGAGCTCCCATACATCCAAAAATGACACTAATTTGTGATAAATTCTAGTTTCACTAAATCTTGTGAATCAACAGATTTAGTAAATCTAGGACGAGCGAACAGAAAGAATGGCAGGAACAAGCTTACCTTCCTCAAGGTTTTTGGTAGGAGCAGAGCGGAAGGATGAGAAAGATAATAATTTTGGTGGTCTCTGTAAGCCGCGATCCTGTCTTTATCTTCCCAGCTAGCTCTAATGGCGATTGTATCGTGAATGTTGCCTCACAAAAATGATGGTTTTGTGCAACTCCTAGAGAGGAGGAGTGAGATAAGCTAGTGTTTTGAGAGTTTATGTGAAACTGAGAGGGGGGAGGAAGCGCGGAAGAAAGGGGAAATGAGAGTTTTTGGCGCATAGTTGATAATAAAGGTGCTTTCCGACGGCATAACTACAGTTTAATTTCCGTCGATTTGTAACATCATAATCAGCGTTAAAAAATGTTGGTTGGCAAAAAATAGAGCTCGTTGGTTCCTCTCCCAGGAAAAACCACTCTGTTAATTATTAACGACTTTAGTCTGACTGTTTTTATATAGAGAGTAACCAGTGGTGTACAAGGTCGGTAACTCTAAATAAGCAGTCATAACATTTTCTCATGCGAAAGCGACAAATTTTGCAGTAGTTATGCCGTTGAAAATTACCTAGCTGATTATCCGTTGTTAAGTCATCAAAAATTAGCTCGACATTTTTGACGCACAACAAGCCGTTGGTTTTGCCGTCGATTAAAGCTGCGCTTTTCTGTAGTGAATCACCTTGGGATTGGATATGTTGTATGGTAATATTTTCATCCCTTGAAGTAATATACTATTTCTTGATATTGTATTTGATCTCAAGTCAAAGAAATTTTAAAACTCTAGTTTATGGTCCCCAACAGTGTAGACAGATACATAAATGCATAAGAATATGGTGTTATGTATGTAAATGCCCCTATTAAAGATTAATACAAAGTTTTCAGTGTGAAAGGTTCCTGAACAATTTAGTCCCACGTAGAAAAAATTATAATTATTTGCATTCCTTAAATAGAACGGAATAGTTGTGAGATTTTATACACTTTGATTTAATGTCCTCATAAGATTATCATACACTTTTATTTAATGCCCTCATAATGTTATTCCAATGGTATAAATTCTTAGGAATTCACCTATCTTGAGAGTGCTTCATACATTTGGAGCTTAACTTTAGAATTGAAATAAAATTTTAACATCTATACTAAATAGCAGGAGTTACCTACTTGAGAGTGCTTCATACATTTATAGTTTAACTTTATAATTGAGATAAATTTTTTAAAGTTATAATAGTACCTTTGATATTTAAGATTTCAACTTTTTTCGACTCAACTGATTTCACAATATTCCTCACTCAAATAATTGATATAAGTCTTCATAGTATTATTAACCTAGAATTATTCACATATAGGATTCTAGGGATAGCCTACACATTCAAAAGGTTGTTCCCACCATAAAGGAGATTGTCCCATCTAGTGTTCAAGACATGGCTTTCATGGTATAACACTTTATTTTATATGGCAGTTAGTTTCCATCTTCAAGTTTAATGCTCTGAAATCATTTATAATAACTTGAACTCTCAGTCATTCAGATATTGTTCGCTTCAACCTATTACTCATGATTTTGTCCAATTATCATAAATTCCTAGGAGATCCCAAGAGTGCTCCTTTACAAACACAACTAAATTTAGAATTCCTGATGAAATTCACACAATCACTCCAAAGGACGCTTGATTTTTAGGAATTAATTTTCTTTAAACGCCCTTTTTATCATTAAAATAATAACAATGTGTTGAACAAATTTGCTTATTCATTTACAAAGACAATCAAGTAATTAATAAAAAAGAAAATATTTTGCACAGTATACTTCGGCAGATTCACACTGAAAATTAGTGTCTCCCCATCTGCTCATAATTTACGTCCTGTTGGCTTTTCTGGTGGCGCCCTCTTATGGAAGAATTCTGTTATGGCCCTGAACCATGTGGCATTGGAAATTAACTCACAAACAATGATTCCCTCTAATATTTCTAATATATGTATAAAAAAAAAAAAAAATTAAAAGATTCTGCAAACAATAACTTCAGATGTCGGTCTGCCTTCTTGACGCGAATGATGCTAAATTCCTTAAGATATCTCACCTTTGTATCCTTGACTCTGCCTTCCTGTTACCATTGCAACAAGCAACTGTTAATTTCTTCCTCTTCGGGCTATCCTTAGTACAAGTCTGTAAAGCTTTTCCACAATGCTATAGAATAGGTACATAATTGCTTGCAATACTCTAAGGAGTGCGCACACTTGCCTCTGAGGGGGTGGCTGTCGTCGAAGCTGAGGAATCACATTGACTATCTTCTGCGGCACCGAGCTTTCCAGTTGGGATGCTACTGTGCTTGATGACTGCATGATTCTCACCTGCAATGCAATGTTTTTTTCCACAAATTTGCGATAAATTAAGCATTTATCAGTTTAGCCAAACATTGGGAAGGTATTATCTAACCAAACTTCTGAAGTGGAGAGTGTAGAACATTTGGATGTATCTTTGTTTTGCAAGCTTCTCTTCCTTGTTCAGCTGTTTCCAGAAGCCATATATGGATCCCATATTTAGTGCTTTGTTGGCATATATCTTCCAGGTGTAGCTGTCAGTAAATTTTGTCATGACAAGATTGACATAATGATATGTTATGGAGTTTACAAGGGTCTACCTTTCATATATTCTCACGAGTCCGGCCGTCGAGTACTTGTGCCAGTAACTGCTATCCTCTTTGCATTTCTCAAAAAAATCTGCTAATTTATTGCTCGATTCTTCTCCATTATTTGGATTAATGTGGAATCCAGAAATGCCATCGATGATAATCTCAGCAGGGCCTCCCTGGTTAGTTGCAAAGGTTGGTAGACCACAGTTCATTGCTTCTATGACTGTGAGCCCAAATGCTTCATAAAGAGCAGGCTGACATAGTACATAACAGATTGCACGCTTAGATTTAACTTAATTATATTCCAATCTGGATGTGATTAACAAAGAGAAAGAAGAATAGACTAAACCTGCACAAAAACTCCTCTGCTATCAGCAATACAACGATATAGCTCACCGTTTCTATACCGATCAGTCTGTGCTGCTATCCATCTGAAATGACCTTTCAGTTGGTACTTCTCAATCAAGGAATGCATCTTCTTTATCTCATTTATCTCTTCTCTATCCTTGGATTTTGAGGTGTCCAACAAGCCTGCGACCACAACAAGGTTTGCAAGTTCCCTTAATCTCTTGTTCTTGCCATACCACTCAGTCAACCCACTTATGTTCTTCACTGTGTCAAGTCTTGCCATTGAGAAAATGATTGGTTTCTTCCTATCAGTCAGATATCCACTGCATCCATGGAGATCATGTGTAACATCCTTTTAAGAAAAAAATTTAAATTTTAACCATGTTTTTTCAGAGAACGGCTTACATATGCTCATCATTTTCCGTTTGGCTATATAGCAGTTCTTCAATAGCAGGATGGAAGTCGGTTAAGCGTTTTTGCTTCTGTGAGTGTGGGAAGTAAACTGATTGGTCTGCTCCTGGGGATGCTATGTTGAACTTGGGATTGAAGACATTGATGCCTGAAATGAATCGACATAGTCCAGGAAGAGTGAATGCATTATGGCTCTCATATTGGCCTGGTCTGTCTTTACTGCAAGAGCAGAGAATTTTGGTTTTTGATTAAACTCATTTACTCATGAAAAGCTGAAAATAAATAAATATTCATCAAGCAACCTTCCAGCGACTTCTTGGTAGGTGCTCGTGATAATGAAATCAGCAGAATTCATGGCAATGATGTCAGCGGTGAATTGACATGAGAAGTGATACTTTTGGTCTAATTGCTTCCATTTGATGTCTGAATCCTCATACTTAGTTTTCTCGAGAGCATGTGCAATTGTTCCCTGGTTGTGAAAGATCATTTCAGATTACTTGTTTGTGCTATTAAGCAATTACAAGATTGCAACTATTACAAACTTTTAATGCTCTTATATTTGTTTGAATTTTCTTTTCTTTTGTAATTTAATTTGTATATGTTAGAAGCAACATGCTTCAATAAGAATATTATAAAAAATATAATTTTTTTTATTATAAGAACCAATAGATTAACTCATAAACAAGTTACCCTTCATTATCGTTCAGCATATACAAAGTACATTGACATATAGGCTTGTCAAGATAAAACTTTTTGTTGTTACACATGAGATACATCTCAGAATTGCTTTAATAAGTTAAAGTGAGATGAATTGAGTGATAGAAATTCCTATTTTGAAGAAGGAAAGAATGATAAGTAGGTTGGAATAAGTTTTTCCGTTAAATGCAGAGATGATTAAGAGCTGTTACTGAAGACGACTGCTTAATATTAATCATATATTACCTGAGTTATTCCAAGCTTACTTGCCATGAGAGAAGCAACCAAGTTACCATCAGTGTAGTTTCCAATTATCAGATCCGGCTTTCCTTCCAAGTGGTCTAGAATCTTCTCAGAAGCATCCTGATTTCCAAAAATCAAATTTGCATTCATCAAATCAATCAATAAATATCATGAGCCTAAAAAGAATGTCTGTGGGCATTATACTGATCAGAATTACATACTTGAGCATATCTCTCCAGATAAGGGTATATATCAAACCGGGATACCCAGTTCTTTAGAACACCATTTTCTGTCATGAAAGGTACACGAAGTATATGAGAATGCTGTGTGTCTAGAATTGGCTCAAGCTCCTGATTGCACTTAGTTCCCTTTGATTCAGGTATTAGTCTTGTGACCACAAGAATCCGTGGTTTTATTGATAGCCCTTGTTGTTTAATCCTAAGCAGCAATTCTTCCTCAATCGCTCTAACTTGGTCTAAAATGTATACCACCTAAGTAACAAAGAAACAGTGTTTTAGCTTTGATGGAACTTGAATAAAGTAATAACAGAACTGTTCTATTATTGGAAAAGGGACTATACCTGACCACCAGTATCTGGCAAGCCAAGAACATCAGCTTGCCCAAAATAGCCATGAATGGAGAAGATCACAATGCTGAATATTGCGGGGATCCTGCTGAAGAATTTCTCCATATTCACTGGATCAGGTGCCTGAAGAACCTCTGAGAGCCAATTAAGCGTGTCCTTTACCCTCTCTGCAGTATCACCCCATCCTTTCTCCAATCCCCACTCCATAAATCTGCGATCAAAATTGATGAAACAATACATAGGGACTGATGAATCATTTCAATCATTCAAGTAGATTTCAAATTAGTCACCTTTCCTCAAACTTTTGAAATGGTGTATTTTTTGCAAGGCCAGAAACGAACACCTCAGCTAAAAGAAGCGCCGTCTGAAGCTTGTTCACAGTGTTGATTGTGCTATTGATCATAAGATTCTGCAGTTTAAAATTCCATTAGCATCCTCAGACAACTAATCATAGCCCCCCTACTTAGCATTCTGATTTCTTACTTCTCCCCGGTAATTCAGAGCTAGCAAATAGTCCAGCAATGGCTTCATGCTTTCAGAATTCTCATTGAGCTTGGATGATAAGAATCTTGCCAAGAACTGTGTGCCATTTCCTATAGATGAGGGCAATGTGAGGTGAGGTGTTGATTGATCAAATGCTCCAAAATCTACTTCCAGTGCATTATCATCCATTGCCCTGCAGACATTTAAGTTTGATGGATTGAAGGGAACGAAATGGAACAATCAAAACACCATTGGTGTAGCTTTGATACCATTTCTCGTCAAAAATCAGTTCTTTTAACTTCAAGTATTCAGCAGCTGTTATTCCATCAACGGACAAGTCATTTGAGTTCACCTTCACATACTCCCAGATGCCTGGATGAGGCCTAACTGCAAACGCCATAAATGGCGGTAGAACCACCGCCTCCTTTGAAATTGCAGGAAACAATATATGTATCAGTTTCTACTGCTCAATTTCCAAAGAAAATTAAGAATCTTTAGACTCAGCACAGAACCTGGGTGGAGAAAATGATGTAGCCGAGTAGACCTTCCATGAGCTTAGTCTTCTCAACCTTGTCATCCATTGATTTCTCTAGCTCCTCCAACACCTGCTGGTTTTTCATCAGTCTCTTCCCCTTGGAGACGTAACTAACCAATCAACAATATAATGAATCAAATTGAACTTTTGTTACAAAAACATCTGATATGAATGCAAGTAATGATTGAAATACCTTGCAAAGCAACGCTTCATCTGGTATCTGCTCTGCCTGAGAGCCTCTGGCATGCTCTCGGCGACGCTATCGGATCTCTTGAAGCTAAGCGAGGCCGCCATTTTCCAAGCTTCAGCTTTGAACCGACAGAAAGAGCTGACGAAATTCAAAGCCTTGGATGTAGTGGGAATGGATAGAGGGGCATTTTATAGGTTTTTTGCATTGTTCGGCGGGGCTTCTTTGGCTTTCATGAAGGGACTGGGAGAAAGCAGGAAAGGAGGAGAAAGAACATTTCATGGTGAAGATTCAGGGGAAGAAAGGTTTCCGGGCAAGAAAGGTACTTTTCGGTGAGAACTACTGCATTCCTTGTTCGGTCTGCGAAGTTTAATTCTTAGATTAGCAAGTATGTAGTATTATTATATGCTTCATTGAATGTTATGCCCAGAAATTCTTCTCCTCAAATGAAAAACTGATTTTTACGTTTGAATTTCCAGCATATATAGGTGAATTGATCAATCCTTCGCACAGTGAAGATATAGGAAATATGGAATCTATATGCAATTATTTAGTCCAAATTTGCGCTCAACAAGAAATACATACCTTTGAAAGAACAAGAGTCCTAGTCATTTGATTTTTTTTTGTATACTTCTAAGATTTAAGATGACGAATTAACTGATTTTTGGATCACATAGTTCTCATATCAAGAATTATTTGCATATACACATAATACTTCAACACGAATCTCCAAGGAATTTTAAGACCAAGAACAAATATGATCAAAGGTGGCCCAACATAAACCCACATAATTTGATGTCTATGTGTACACAAGCTACCAGACGATAGCTCATTAAGACAAAAACCAAGTGTTACATGATAAATCTAAAATATATAGTCTTTATGTACAAATTTTTATACTTATTTTTTAGATGTTGCGCTTTAATGAAATATATTTTTTTGTTTTTCTTTCAGGTACAATCAAATGGATGAAAAATGGTGAAATGAGTGAAAAAAGATCAAATTTGGAGCAAAAATGAAGAAGTTGTGAAACTGAACTGGAGCTGTGCCTAAGTGCCAAGTACCCCTTAAGCGTCAGAAGTAGTTATTTGATGATTCAATGAATTTGGACTAATTATTTAAGAGGCGTTTGAAGCAAACCTTGATGAAAACGTGGGAAATAGTTAATGGACACGAAAATTCATTCAATTGACTTTTGAAGGGAGGTAACTTCTAGAAGATTCATTGAATGTGGACACATTTTAAAGAGACACCAAGGCACATTTTGAAAAATTATAAAAGAAAACTTGAATTGAAGAAGAACCACCCCATCCATCCATCCAGAGCCAACATCCATACGCCGCCGCCGCCACTTTTTTTTTTATTTTAAGTTGTAGTTTGTATTTTAAGTGAAAGAAGAGAGTCAAATGAACTTCAAGACTTTGGTGGAGAGGATTTGAGATAAATTTTTATCTTTGTGACTACATTTGGTTTTAATTTAGACTTCTTATTTGTTTGCATGATTTCTACTTTCAAACTTAAGTGTGATCATGCTTTCTACATGAATTTTGAGTAGTTTTCCTTATCTTTGTCATTAAAATAATAAGTGATTAAGTATTAGATGGAATTTGTGTGAAGTATTAATATTTAATGTTGGAAGAAGTTGTGATGATTTAATCCTCGTAGTCAATTTACTGCTTAATTTGGCCAATTAAGATGTTAATACCTGTTGTGAGAACATGTAAGATCCGAGATGATATTTGTTGACCTCACTTTTGGTTGAGGTTTAGTTTTTCCTCGTTAGTAACCTAAGGTCTAGCCATAGAACTTTCCTATTGACTATTCTTAGAAAACTAGACATGGAACCCTCACCATTAGAAATTCTACACTCTTCCTTACTCAACTTGAAGTTCCACATATTGGTCCTAACCTCTAACACTTAGTAGGTGGGGTCATTATAGGGGAACTCAAGATGAGTTACCCTTAGGATGTTGGACCTTAGGGTTGACCCTGAGTGTTGGTTTAGGGCTAAGGCACTCACTTGCAATCACTTACACTAACAATCACTCACAACGTTAAACCCAGAATTTCTAGGCTCAGGTCCCTTGATACTTTTGGGAGACACATGTAGGTGGTCCTCTAAACTCACTAGCCCTAGGTTGGGGTTTGGCTAAGACCACTACATAGAGGACCCAAAATGGGGTTTCCATTGGTCAATGGCTTATTGATGGTGGTTGGCACTTCTACCAAGACACCCAACCTAGCTTTTTGCTCATAAAATTCCCCCAAATTACCTAGATACCTTTGGAACCCCAAATTTGGCCAAAATTTCCAAATCTACCCAAAATACCCAACTTGGTTCAAAAATCATTTCAAACACCTTGAAAACACCCAAACTTCCCAAATTTACCAAAATTGGCCAAATTACAAAAATACCCCTCTTTACCCCAAAATTCCAAAATTTCTAAAAAATCCCAAAATTCCTAAAACCTCCCAAATATTCTCAATTTCATTTTTCTCAACTATCATATGACCTAACTATCTTTGACCAAAACCCCAAATTGCCTTTTAAAGGCCCATGTTTTCCACAAATTACCTCAAATATCTATCCAATTGGTCATAATTTTCCCCAATTTCAATTCTAAACTCAAATTCACTCTTGATATGACCAATCTAGACCAAATCCTAGCTCAATTGGTCCATGATTTGAACCAAACTTTAAGCTAAACCAAAAACCCAATTTTGGCCCTATGGCTTGGTTCCACCAAATTGAACCCATAGCCCATTCAATTGGCCACAATTTGTGTTGAAGAATCTTTATAAAATCCCTATACATCAAAATTTACCTTCAATTGGCCTTGGTGAGACCTCAATTTCATTTGATTTCAACCTAAGTCCAAAAGCCCCAAATTTGCCCCAAATTGGTCATGTCTCAAAATCTCACCAAATTGATGGCCTTAGCTCCACAATTTCCACTCTATCCCTGCATGAAAAATCTTCACCACATCTCCCTTGATCATTTGAACCATTCAATTTGGACTTAGCTTAAGGCTAGCCCAACCTAGACCCATGTCTAGCCCAACATGCCCAAATTGACCAAATTTCAAAAATCCCTCAAATTTACCTACCAACTGAACTCAAAATCACTTCAACCCTTCACAAAAAATCTTCATAATAATCATCTACACAATATTGATCAATCAATTGGGTCAATTGACATGGATAACCTAGCCCAAACCCAAACTTTGATCACTTAAACCCATGCATTAAATATGATCAAACCACATTAAAGCAATCAAATTAACTCCACCTCAGCCATTGGTTAGTCCTTAAGACTGAGCCAAAACCCATCTAACCACCTAAACTAAGCCATGGACCAAAAGTCTCCCAAATTAAGGGATCTTATTTCCAAAAATGCACATGCTTAAGATACCCTTACCAAAACTAAATCCCATTTTATTAAATTGCTTTGACAGATTCCCCTGGATGCCCTGAGCTCCTAGCCACCTCCCCCTACCATGACCAGCTGGCCTAGTCGTCGGAGAAGCTCAAAACCGAGAGCCACCCCCATGGAACTTCACCCAAATCAAAGCTAGGGGTCAGCTCAGCTAAATCAAATTGTAGAGCTCCTCTGCCCTCCACCTAAGCACCACAATGCACCCAAACATTTGCCCTAAGAGCCACCCCATGGCCATTTTTTATAAAAATCACCTCCACAGCCATAGGAGGTGTGCTAAGAAAGTTTTTCAAAGAGAGCTTCCTAAATCATTCACATAGCTTTTTTGAGACATCCACAACCCATTTCAATAACTCAATTTCCTTGATTCCCCCAGTGTAACCCTAATTTTGAGCTTGAAAATTAGGGCAGAAACAATAAGAGAAGACAAAGCTCTATCAAATTAACCTGTGAAATAGCCTCTACAATAGCTCTAGATCAACACCCAAAATCGATCTTCATCAAAATCATACCTAGGCTTTGCACCAAGACTAGATGCTCAATCTCTAGCCTCCTTGGATCTATATCTTAGGAAACATTCCCTAATTTTTCGAAAGCCATAAAAGGTCTATAGACAGAGAATCATATTTTTCAAGTTTATATGCATTATTTGCTTAAATTAATCATGGAAATTCGCATGTTGCTTAGAAAAATCCAAGAAAATTTTGGAAGGTTTATGATGACTAGAGAACCTTTGGGAAAATTTCTCATGAGTGAAGTCATTCAAAATGCACCTAATCTTTACAAACCATAAATCACTAAAATAATTAATTTTGAAAAATACAAACAACAAAATGACTTGATTTTTAATCTCCACTACTGTCTAAAATCTAGAGAACTTACCATAAAATGTTCAAAGCATTTTAAGTTCATTTGATAACTTAAATTAATTTTTCAAGTTAATTAACATTTTTGACACTAAAATGATTTCTAATAATTAAAATATAACTTGAAAATTTGTAAAACTTAGTTTTTTTAGTTCTTTATGATCAGAGGTATTTTCTAAAATAAAAATGATATTTAAAATAAAAACTTGATATTTAGCCTATTTTAAATATTTAAATAATTAAAAATTCCCTAAAAATCACAAAAATAATAAAACTCATGGAAATGTTCTAAATTTCTTTTTAAGCACTTATAAGTAATTAGAATATTTTTCCTGATTTTCTAAATAAAGAAACTGAATTTCAAAGCTAAAAAATAATTTTTAAAGGCTAAAAATGAGTTCTCACCAAAAATAATTCCAATAAATCAAATAAAATTCAAAAAAATATAAAGTATTCTCTGACCTTAGGAGGACTTTTAAAAAATAAAAAACTTAAATTTCTCCATTTAAAATATTTTATATTTAATAAATACCCAAGAAATTAAAATAAATCTTAAAATTCAAAAAAAAAATCAAAAAATCATGATATTTAATCAAAAGGCTTCTTTGTCTAGGTCTAACTCCAGTAAAAATTTCAAGGGATTAGAATTTACCTTAGTCAAGTTAAGAATTTTCTTTGAAAAATCCTATTTTTGCATGAAAATAATTATATAAATTAAATTAAATTTTCAAATATCACATTTTCTCCTCTGATATCTTAATTGACCCACGAATGAGGTAGGATAAAAAATTTAAATTCATTTAGATTAAATTTGATGAATTATGAAGTGTTAGAGCTTCAGGAGCAAATGTGTAATTTTGGAAATTTAGCCTTAATTCAAGGAGGGAAATGGGTAACCTCTTATCTTAATTTGAATGTTTGAAACACAAGAGGTTAATTGGTAGAAACCAACCACACTTTCTTAATTGAA
>NEWO01000704.1:3519-40301 GCA_003013225.1 Phalaenopsis aphrodite
ATTAATGACCAAACTCTATATTAGTTAATGTTCTTTATAGCACAGGAAAAAGGGTAAAGAATATGTTTGCACATATTTGACACAAAATAATTTATGTATATATTTTCAAATGATTTTAATTTCTTCACAATCCATATACTCATTGTAAAGTAGAAGGATGCTTTCTTAAATTTGAATATTTTGTCAACAAAAACTTTGTTTAGTTCTCGTAATTTTACTTTTGAAAAATTAGTTTTAGTTAGTTAACTCTATCTTTCAACTGCATTTTATATAACATTCACTTTAGTAGTTAATATTTAAACTTTGCACTTTACTTTCATTTTTGTATCTTTAAATTATAAAGAAATTTTAAGAATTTACTTAGAGGTTTTTCTAACTTCCTTGTAGGATCGATATCTAGGACACCATTAAAGTTCTTTATTACTTGAGCGATACACATTCTTGCATTGATTTTAAAGAGGATTTGAAAGTTTAAAAAGAGTTTAAAGATAAATTATTTTCATAAAAGATATTTTTGTTGAGATTATATTGCATATTTATTGTTATATATGTCACGTGTATTTTGTAACATTGAAAAATATTTGCAAATTTTACACACTAAATCTTACCCCCATCAGTAAATTTCATGTTATACCATTTTACCTTCTTTTCCCTTTCATGTTATTAACAGGTTTAGGGGACAAAGCCTTGCATGTGTACTTACATGAAAATAATTTACATTCCTGAGCTGTAGACTTGACTTTAGAGTAGTGACTCATGATATAATTCCCAATGATTTGATAATGATACATAATAACTTCTTAAGTAATGTGAATGTTGATTAAAATAGAGGTTTAGAATTAATTTTCTGATAGGTTATTTCTTCACTTTAATGACTTTTAAATGAAGCCTAAAAAGTCATACAATAACTAAAAATGTGTAATTAAAAATATAAGTAATTAACCAAAGATAATTAAGCCTTTAAAATGTTAACTCAAATAATCTAATTAAATTGTAATCTTTCAATGAATTATAATATTCTTGAATTCAAATTAAGAAGTAGTTGAGAGCTATCAATTAGTGAAGGTTATATATAAAAATGCATGACCATATATAGTAATTCTAAGTTGAATTAAAAAAAAATTAAATGAACTTAAAATAAAAAAAAATAAAAATAAAAAAGACAAATTTTTTGAAAGGCCTTGTTCCCAAAAAAAAAAAAAAATACAAATGACATGTCTTTTTGAGAAGAAACTCGAGGTTAAAGAATAAAAATAGAAAGTTGGTGCCTAATTCCTTACAGAATTAATAAAACTTAAAATCTTTCTTTATAGAATTTTTAAACGTTATATTCAAAAAAAAAGTTAGGTGACTTTGCATTGTTTGACTGATAATTAACTGATTTAAAAATATTTTTGTGAAATAAAAGTATTTTAAATCACATTGAATTAAGTGCTTTAAGATCATCATAGGCTCAAGAAGTGGATTCTAGATTATTTGAGAAATATGAGAACCCAACCTTAAGATGATTTATGCACATCTTTTATTAAAAATTATATAGTGTTTTTAGAGAATAAAAAAGTATCATATGAGATATACAAAAATCATTTGAATAAATCTAAATTTAGATATGAGATTACTTGAGAAAAAGTATTAGGTAAGTTGAGGAAAATTGATGTGAATTGACTTTGATATTTTTCCTTCATAAATCTCAAGCCTTTTTTTTTTTTTTGATAATTTTATACTTGTGGAAGGCATTTTTGCTCTATTTTGTAATTTATAGGTATTGAGCATGAGTTAGAAAACAAAATTACAAATTTGGACCAAACAATATGACCAACATACCTATGCCTCCCTATGACATAATTACGCTAGGCTCTCTAGCAGATGAAGTAATAGAACATTCTAATAAAAAAATGAGGTGACATAATTATGCCAGTCTGTGGCTTACTTATGCAGTCTTGTGGCGTACCCACGCTAGGTTCCACCCAAGAGCAGTTTTGGCAAGGTTTTGGAAGTAGTTCAGACTGTGGCAATTTAAGGAGACTTAAGGGAAGATTTAAAAAATTTATTGGCTATTTGGTGGCTTCCTCTTCTCAACTTTAGAAGATTCTTGGGGCAATTTAGGGCTTTCTCCACCAATTTTCCTTTAGAGAAGATTTTTAGGGTTTTTTTTAAGAGTCTTATGAGAGAGAGATTTGTGTGCACTTGCACGAGGGAGTTAAACAATGAGCTCACATTGTATAGAGAGAATTATAGTGTATTATAAGGAGAGGTTGACTTGGGTTTGCTTTTTTATTCCTTCTTATGTTGTATTACTTATTATTTCAAAAGACTTTTTGTAACTTTTCTTCTTGCATTGTTCTCCTTCATAGGTTTTCAATGTTTTTTTATGAACAAAATATAGGCTAAGGAGGACTTATCCTTGGTTTTCAACAACAACGACGAGAAATCATAGGAAAACAATTGACGAATCACTAAACTAACATTATCGGATTATAAACTTTTAATCTATGACTAAATCCAACAACTTTAATTCCATTTTCTAATTGTTATATTAAAAACTTCGAACCCTTTCAACCTTTGTAACTCTGAATACATCAAACTAGACTTAGTAGTTTAGATTCACATGTTAGAAAAAAATGATAAATTTATCTTGGGATCGATACACAAACTCTATTTTCATTTATTATTTAGTCAAAATGTATGCTTGCATGATTGTCAATTGTCTCATAATTGTTTCAAGCATCAACCATTTAACCACATGTGGTCAAACTTGGTTGACCAAAGCGGGGTCATGTCGCTACCATCCTCGGGAAGTTTATATTTAAATTATTTTACCTGGGACATCCTATCGTGGGCTTAGGGTCATCTTACATTATTAATTTAAATATTAAAGTTTGCTTGGTCAAATTTTGATGGAGTTTTTGGTCATCATTGATTTTAGTTAAAGAAATAGCCTTCATACTGAGGAAAGTTCCATGGGATATTTATGGTTCACTTGTTAGAATAATTGAATGTCTCAAGTCCACTTGGGTTCATGGTGTGTTAAATGAACCAAGTTTGAATTTTCCTGATTAATGAGTTAATCATGGTCAAATAAAAAGCCAAATTAACACAAATTGTTTATTAAAAATTAATTTAAATAATTCTTAAGAATTAATTGAACTTAATAAGGTCAAAACGATCAAGTTGGTAAAATTTAAAAAAAAAAATTTGATGTTAATGGTCTGAAAAGTTTAATATGGCTAGATAGAAGCAACATTTCACCAATATAAGGATAGATTGAAGCTAACGGGTATATGATTAAGCAACTAAGACTTTTATAAGATAATTAGAGTTGTTAGTTTGAACAATCTGACTAAAATTAGCAAAATGGTTCCTATAGAACAAATCAATTAATTTGGGTCTAATGTAGTTAAACGATAAAATTTTGCTTCATCAAAGATTAATGTGCCTTTACTCGGACATTGAGAATTTATAAGACCTATCTAAGAGATTGGTTAAGAGCAATTTTGCTAATTTCTAAGATACAAATTGATATTGACGTAGTAGGGTCTTATCAGGCCAAACTTAGATTCCAATGGGTTTAGCCTACTACAAAGGCCAACTATGGCTAAGACACTTATGGGTTTGATGATCTAAATGCTATAAAAAGGTTTAGCTAAATAATAAAACAATTTGAATCAAGCATTGAAGCCAATAATGATAGAATTGAGGATGAAAGTGCAATACTTTGAAGTTAACTTGGGTGTAGTTTGATTGGAGCCAAAATATGACTACATGCTAATCATTAAATTTGTGACCACTTTTTTATTGCAAAAAATTTGAAAACTTCTAGCAAATAAAGCGTTATAAAGTGAGGAGGAAGTGGCTTTAGTCTTCAAAATGCCAAAATATACAAATTTATTGATATGATCTCAAAAAATTGAGATACTCATAAAAAAAACTTGTATTTTCTCCTTTCGTATATTAATTGACTTTACGCTTGTAATTTGTCATCATTTTCTTATATGGAAAATGATGAAGCTAAAATTCATAGGGTTGTGAATGAATTGTGTTGAGTCAAAGGTAGTTCAAACTTAATTTATTTGCCATTGTGTGTTTATGCTTGACTCGGACTTGATTTGAGTTTTTATTATGATGTTCAAACTTAGTTCATTTTAACATTTGATTGTTTCAACTTGGTTTATTTCTTGACCAACAAGCTTTACAGAGCAACTCGCCTGAAACCATGAATAAGCATTATCGAGTAGAGCATATTGAATCGTAACAAGCTAAAATTACTAAGCTTAAAAATATAAATTTTAATTTAATGGACTTTTAAACATTTTAAAAGCATGTTAAATATTTCCTAAAACGTGACTTAATAGATTCCCACAGTACTATATGGGTCACAAGCTAATACTTTAACTTAAATTCTTATAACTTATAAATAGTAAAACTTTAAACATTTTAATGATGTGGGAATGAATGATTACAAATAAGCTTTGATTGAGTTTTATATATTATCTTAATTAAATATTACGTGGAGTATGATTTTAATTATTATATTAAGCTTTAATGAAAATTTTTAATGAGTTTATTTATGAATGATTACAAATAAGATTCGATTGAGTTTTATATATTATCTTAATTAAACATTATGTGGTGTATGCTTTTAATTATTATATTAAGTTTTAAAGAAATTTTTTAACGAGTTTATTTATGAGTTTTAAATAATACTATTCATGATTATAAATATATGACACATTAATTATTTTAATTTTATCAATCGAAGTATTAAAATTTTTTTATCATTTAATTAAATGAACATGAACGTTTTTTATATACGCAGAGTTATAATTAATTTGCAAGATGCTTAATTTATTAGTAGGCATAAAAATTAAGGGGCAGTTGTAGCTTATTGAATAATCTGCTCATAAACTAATTAAAAATAATCTGCTGATAAGTTAGATGCGGTGGCTATTAAAAAATTTTATTTTCTTGAAAAAGTCAGACGGCTGTCAGAAAGCTCCCACCGTGATGTGAAAACACTATTTTCAGCGTTTTCAAAACACATAAGCTGCCAAAATGCAGCTTAACCAAACAATCCAGGTACATTTTCAAAACGCCACTGCACTAAATAAACTGCCCTAAACGGATCAAATGATTTTGGGTAAATTATTTGCTTAGTTAGTTTGAAAAATCAAGCTAAAATTTTAGGGCAACCAAAATTTGCGAGTAGTTTGGCGGGAAGTGGTTCCCAGGATCCTGAAACTCCCGCCCATCAGTCCTCAAACCTTTTATCAACTTTGTGAAAGCTTTGCTTTGCAGACGGTGTTTGGGGCTTTGATCCAACCAAAAGCAAGATATGTCCTTCACCCAATTCGATGGTAATGCCTCCCTTTTCGCTGGCGGCGGTTTGACGTCTTCTCAAGCGACCCAACCCGCCGATTCCTCACTCTCCAAAGTAAACTGGTCTTCTCAAGGTTTGAACTCTTTCCTTCCCTACTTTTGCCCATTTAGATCTTTTGCCGTTTTCCTCCTCAGGGTCGCACTGCCAATGGAGTTATACCGCTGACTGTAAAGCAGATCAGCGATGCTTACCACTCTAGCGATGATATGTCTAGCTTCGCCGTCGATGGTGTTGTTGCCACCCATGTAACCCTTCAAGTCACCTAAAGACCCTGCATTTCTTTTTTCATTTCAAGTTTTGTTTTATTCGTGTGAAGCCCAATAAATATCCCGTTCACGCAGTTGAAACTTTTGGGACTGGTGATGAACAAAATCGAGAAGACGACGGATGTGACATTTACAATTGATGATGGTACCGGGCGGATCAGCGTAATCAGATGGTGAGGGAAGTCTTTTAGTTTATTTTCTTAATTAATGTTGTATGGTGTTCTGAATAAATTATGGGATTGCTCTTTGCAATGTGCAATAAATTTTTTTGGGGTCTGTTTAAAGGGTTAATGACACTGCAGATGCAAATGAAGTGGCTCTGATTCAGTAAGTAGCGTTAACAATAAGTTCTCATTGGTTCTCTGGTTCTTTGATTTGCTATTTTGAAATTCTTCTTCTTCTATTGCTTAGGAACGGCATATATGTTACAGTCATTGGGACCTTGAAGGACTTCCAGGGAAAAATGCAAGTTTCAGCTTTCTCCATTCGGTAAGCCAAATGTTCTTACTTGTTAATCTATAGGAATTCAAAACAAATTGTTGGTTCATGTTAGCATGATTTTCTTGGATGAATTTGCCTGTTATGGGTAGATGAGGTTTAAGATAAGCGTGCCAATTAGGAAGATAAAGTAGTGAGAACTATTTTTTCTGCTGTGGAGCCTCTAAATTCTCTATTTTGATAGTTTATTGAATAAGATTAAAAAGGAATTTTTGTTCAAAATTATGGATTTTTTTTTCATGGCAACATTCTGAAAGGTACAATCATTTAAATTGCATTGCACAAACATTGGTGCGAGCAAATTCTGACTGGGTTGTAGCCTTTTTAGTTGTAATTGTCTTTGTTTTCTAAAATTGTTCACGAGCTAATCCCTCTGATGGGTGATCTCTTGATAAATAAATATTTCTTTAAAATGTTCTGGTAATCAGACAACAAAATTTCAGAGGTGAACTCGTTTTCTTGATTTGGGATATCGTGTTAGTATTTTTTAAATGAAGACTTTTGTTCTAAAAAATCACATCCCTGTGTAGTAAAATATCTACTTTTTAGTGCAGCTTAGTTTTTGATTTTGTTCAAATTTTGTATAGTGAAGGTAGTTTTAGGCCTCGTTTAGGGCAATTTTTTTGCCGTGTTGCGTTTTGAAAAAGCAGTTCTGGCCGTTTGGAAATAGAGGCAAAACGACGTTTCTAAATAATTTTTTGTTAAAATGCGGTCGCTAGATCAAACTCCGACCCACATTTCATTGCGTACATTTTATCCCGCGACCCTCTCGCTTTTCTTCTGCCTCTCTCAACCCGTGGCTCCCTCTCTTGTGTTTTTTCTGCGCTAGCTACCTCTCTCAATCGCTCTCACGAAGTTTTTATCACACTGCCTCGGTATCTCTCTCATTTCTTTCTCGCACATCTCAAACGACCTCTTCAGTGGCAATTGGTCTTTCTCCTCTCTTTTCTCTCTGATATCTGGTTATTGTGCATGATATGTAAATTATGTGCTCATTTTTGATGGGATGATTTTCTCTTTGCGATTTGTGGCTCTCATTTACGTTATGTAGGGTTTTGTGAGAATTTTATGGAACTGATCTCATTTTTTATGTAGAGCATTCTCATTTTATGGCTTTCACATTTTTATCTCTGGTTGTAATTGTGGATTTTGCGGGTTATGTGATTTGCATGTTTTTTTGGAATGGTGTCTGGGTGCTCTGTATGTAGATAACACTGTTTAAGGTATCCTCTATGTAGATAACACTTTTTAAGGTCCCCCGTATGTAGATAATAATGTTTTAGGTGCCCTGTATGTCACTGCATTGAAAGGTAGATGAAAGGAGCTTGATTTGTAGATAGCACTGTTTCAGTGCCCTGTATGTCACTATCTGAATTGAAAAATATGGATTATTCCAAGTACCTTTTTCTCTGGTGCCTTGTATGTAGATAATATTGTTTTGGGTGCCCTATATGTAATTAGTGAGAATTTGAAAAATGGGTTCCCTGTAAGTAATTTCCTTAAATGAAAGAGTGCTTGATTTGTATATAACAATGTTTTGGGAAACTGTATGTAATTGCCTCAAGTGAAAAATAAGGGATGGGGTTCCACCGTTATTTGTGATGTTCGTGTTAGAATTTGAAAAATGTATGAAAAAGTATGTTGATTTTGGTTGTAGGCTGTGAGGAGGTCGTGGTGTGTTATGGGAGAAGGTGATGTGGAAGTGGTGGAGTGTTGTGGTGTGCTATTGATGTTGGTGGTTAGTGTGGTTGAGGTGGTTGGTGTGTGGTTTGGAGAAATTGGAGTTGTGTTGGTTATAAGGTAGTGCGATAGTGGTTGCTGTGTGGAGGTGTTGATATTTGTGTGAATGTGTTTGGTTGGTGTGTGATTATGGAGGTGGTGGTATGTGTGGAGGTGGTGATGGTGGTGTGGTGGATGTGTTGTTGTCCTGATGTGTTGGTGTGTAAGGTGTTGGTGTGGAGGTGGTGGTGTTTGTGTGGTGTCTGGTGGTGTGTGGAGGTGGTTAGTGTGTAGAGGTGGTGGTGGTGTGGTGGATGTGTTGGTGGCTTGATGTGCTGGTATGTGGAGGTGTTGGTGTGGAGGAGGTGATGTCTGTGTGGAGTTTGTGACATTGGTGATGATATTGTGACGTTTCTATTTATGTAATTAGTTTTTTTCATACTAGTAATCTGGTGGTTAAGACAAAAAATGCCGGTTCATCTGTAATATGGGATAAAAAGACTATTTTTACAACTTCTTTCATAACAAGATTCATTCTCCTTTGAGGATCAGCCATGAGTTTTCAGTTCTCTTTCATATGAATTCTATGCATACAAATTGAAGGACTGATTCCTTTAATATCAGTAATTGTTCATCCAAAGACTTTCTTAAAAATTTTCAGAATTTTCATCAATCTTTTTTCTTCTTCCATCGTTAACTTTGAGGAAATTATAACTGGTAAAGTAGAGGAATCTCCTAAAAAGACATATTTTAAATGATTAGGAAGTAAATTTAACTCAAGTTCTAGAGGTTTTTCAATAAATGGAAAAAATGATTTATTTTTGTCTATTGTGTCCAAAATTTCAAAATTTTCTCTAACATAGTTTAATCTTTCTTAAAAAGATCTCCACATTGATTTAATTTCTCTTCTTGCTCGTGTTCCATATCTTTTCTTCAGATTTTTCTTCATAAATTGTTTTGAAATGACATTCACTTAGATGTCTTATAACATCCATTCTAAAACATTCATCATCTTTACCTTTTGCAGGGTATTTCATTGAGCTTGAAATGTTAGAAGTAACAGTTTAATCATTGACGCACATTGTTAATTCTCTTTTCTGCACATCTAACATTGCTCTTCTCGTGGCTAGGAAATGTCTCTCCAAAATGATAGGTATATCTTTATATTCCTCCATATCTAGCACAATGAAATCAACAGAAAAGATAAATTGATCCACTTTCACTAGGACATCTTCTATAACTCTTTTAAGGTATGTTATCGAATGATCTGCTAACTGTTGATTTACAGTTGGAGTTATTTCTCCTAATTCCAATCTTTTAAATACTGATAATGACATAAGGTTAATGCTTGAACCTAAATCACATAAAGCTTTCCCATAAAATCTGACTCCTATTGCACATTGAATTGTAAAGCTACCAGGATCATTAAATTTTTCAGGAAGCTTCTTAGAATTATAGTACTGCACTTTTCACTAAGTGCAATAGTCTCATTATCTTCAAACTTTTTTTTTTGTTGAGAATATTATTTATAAACTTTACATAGCTTGATATTTGTTCTAAGGCTTCAGCAAATGAAATATTAATTGTAAGTTTCTTAAAATTTTTCAGAAATTTTGAAAATTATTTATCTAACTTCTGCTGACGAAGTCTCTGAGGAAATGAAGGTGATGGTCTTTCAAAATCTTTTGGAGTGTTCTCTTTTGATTTTTCAATTTCTTCTCTCTACTTCAATTTCTTTTTGAGCCATACCTTCCAACTCTATTTCACTTCTAAGTTGAACGATTTGTACTTGCTCTTTATTATGGTCTTTTGAATTTGATTCAGTATTACTAGGAAGTGTTACTTGGAATCTATTACTTAATGAATTTGCTATTTGCTCAAGTTGATTCTCAATATTTCAAATTTTAGCTCATTGACTTTGTAATTGATTTCTCATTTGTAATGCCACCCTTTCTATGGACAACTTCTTCTCCTTAAATTGTGTATTACTGTTGAAACCTGGAGGATAAGTAGATTTATAATTATTATTTTCTTGATTGTTCCAGTTTCCCAATGAGTTTTCTTGGTTGTTCCCATATTGCTGATTATTACCACCCGAATTGTTATTCCAATTAAAGTTGAGATGATTCTTCCAACCTGAGTTATAATAATTTGAATATGGGTTATTCTGTTTGTTATTTATGACATTCAAAATTTCTAATGATGTTTGAGAATCTACCATTTGACCTAATGAATTATCTTCAATCATGGAAATTGGTTGAGAAAAAAATCATTCCAAATTGGTCTAACTTCTTTGAAATTACAACAACTTGATTTGCTAAGATGGTAAATGCACCAGTTTCATGAATATTGCTATTTTTTTAGGATTCACCTGCTCAGAAGGCCATTGAAAATTATTGGTAGCTATTTCTTCAATTAAAACATAAGCGTCATGAAATGATTTTGACATCAATGAATCACCAGCAGCGGCATCGATAATTGATTAAAGAGATCCAATTAATCTATTATAAAAAGTTTGAATTATTAACCAATCTGATATAACATGGTGTGAACACTTTCTTAAGAGTTTTTTAAATTTTTACCATGCTTCATAAATAGATTCCTCTTCAAACTGATTAAAAGATGTAATATCTTTTCTAAGCTTCGTAGTTTTTTATGGTGAAAAATATTTAGCAAGGAATTTTTGTGCTAAATCACCCCAAATTCTGATAGATTCAGGTGCTAACGAATTCAACCACATCTTAGCTTTATCCCTCAGTGAGAATGAAAATAACCTAAGTTTTATGACATCATCTGATATACCATCGTATTTAAATGTAGTGCATAATTCTAGAAAATTAGAAATATGTAAATTTGGATATTCAGTTGGTGATCTCCCAAATTGATTATTTGATATAATTTGAATAATAACAGGTTTAAGTTCAAATGAATTATCCACTGCAGTAGGTTTTTGAATACTAAAATGAAGTTCATCTACAGTAGGTTGACATAATCTCTTAAAGATCTAAACTCTTGATGAATTTCAGTATTTTGATCATTTTGATTTGCCATTTTTTGTAATTTTTTTGAATTTTTTAAGATTTTCAAATTTTTTGGTTTTTCTAATTTTTCTAATACTTTTTCCTATTTCTTAATTGTAGAATACTAGTCTTTCAGAATTTGAACTACACATACACTAACGTATAATAAAATAAGACTAAACTCACACAAAATAAGATACGATAACTTTTAAAATTTAAATAAGATTTTCTAAAAATAGAAATTTACTTTTAAAATCATTCGATTCCCGACAATGGCGCCAAAAATTTGATCACCGAATACTGCTTATATGCAACAGTATAAAAATAATTCTAATTATATTTTTCACTTATACTTCCTTATTTTGCAACAAAACCAAAAACTTGATCCTGAAGAAAAATAAGAATTTAACTTTTAATTTATATATATTGAGATATTATGCAAGTATACGTATCGTTATCAAGTAATATAAAATTTTTTGATTAAAACCTAAATGTTTAACCCACAGGGAAATTATGCAATATGTACTTTCAAAAAATTTTTATTTTTAAAAAGACAATTATTTAAACTAATTTTAAACTAACTTTAAAATTCACAAAAAAATGAATTTACTGATCCAATAGCTGCCACTAGCCCTTAAGCGCGGTACCTCTGGCGCTTAGGCGCTGCCTTCTCTGTTTAACCGGCGCTTAAGCGCCGATTCTGACGCTTAGGCGTAAAAACACTTTTGCACATTTTTCACCTATTTGCTTCAAATTTGATCATTTTTCACTCTTTTAAACATTTTTTTATTTTTTTACCTGTACCTGAAAGAAAAATATACAAATACCTTTCATTAAAGCGTAATATTTCAAAAATAGATATAAAAATACATCTAAAAACATTATATATTTTAGGTGTATTAGTGTGCCTGCAGGGCTTTATGCATTTAGGGAGAACGTACAATCCTCTTCATTTAACTGGTTTGCTATCATCTGTAATTATATGATTGGTCAAATGAATTTTGTTGCAATCAAAATAAGACAGAATCAACACTTGATTACATAAGCAAATTTGTATTTCTTTTATCTGTAAATTCATATTGTTCACATTTAAATTTTTTTTTCTCTTATTCTTTTTGTTTTTCTTGCCTTTTGACAAATGAGTTTTTGATGTGTTATCTGCAGCTTTAGTTTTTCGAGCACACAATATTGTTTGCTCTTGCTGCACCTGAGGTTAGATCACACATGCTGAGATGACCAACAATTAATGGGTAGACATAACCACAGATTCACGAAGCATTTAGGCTGCTCGAACATGTACAATTAAGTAAATTTATTTGTTATAAGATTTTCTTGGGTAAGTTATGTTTCTATGTTGCTTTACTAAATCTAGGTAAAACATTGTGATTTTGAATGTAGGTTCATGACACCTTCATCGACTTGAAGGAAGATGAGCTTCACCTGTTGTCTAACCCTGACCATTAGGGGTGTAAACGAACCGAACACGAACGAACAGAGCTTGTGTTCGTGTTCAGCTCGTTTGAAATTTAGTTTGTTTGAAATAAGCTCGTGTTTGAAATTGTTCGTGAAGTCGCTGCCGGTTTGACATCCCTAATACTAATATATATAAATAATATATTATATTAATTATATAACTTGTACTATATAAATATATAATATTTATATTAGTATATTACTAATATAAGATATTAATATTATTAATATTATTATTTTATTATATATTATAATTTCTAAGATTTAATTTTTTAAAATATCATAAATTTTTCATATATAATTATTTTAAATTATTTTATATTTCGAACAATAACGATTCGAGCACGAATGAACACATCACTATTCATATTTAGTTCGTTTAACTAACCGAACGAAAAAAAATTGTTCACGTTCGACTCGTTTACTTATCGAATCGAACACGAACTCATTGACGAACCAAACACGAACTGTTCGCGAACAACGAGCTTTTTTGACAGCCCTATTGACCATGGACCACCGAGCCCTGCTATGACTTTTTCTTGTTCTGCTCGTCGTGAAACTCCGGTCAAACCGTCATCACCCAAATCCCATAGTGTTGGTCCATTTGTTTCAAGCGAGGTAAACCCAAAAGCAACATGGAAGGGGAAAAAAAAGTCTTGAAGGAATAATCGAGCTGCTGAAAGTTCAGGAACAAATAATTTTAAGTTTACAAGAATTTATATTTCAAGAATAAACAAATGACTAATGTTAAAGAGGCGTTGTTTACCCTAACAGTTATGATTAAGAGATTAGAAGAAATCAAAGCTGACAAAGAGGGAGCAAGTCACCGAAAGAGTAAGTTCAACGATGGGAAAAGGAAGATGAGCAGGATTAATTAGAATTCAGCTGTACATATCGAACATACAGAAGGGCTTGAAGCTCGAAAGACAATTAAAGATGCACGAAATGTTGTTACTCGGGATGACACATTAGAGGAAGAGCCCGCTGAAAATTTTATTTTCTTCCCTTTAGTAGCTTATTCATATTTTTTTTATAGATTCGTCTCACGCCGTCCGCTGTAAATACTGAAGCCCAAGAGGGCTAATATCAAATAAATGATGCACATGCAATGTTGTAATAGGGGACAAGGCACTGGCGGAGGACCTTGAACAAGTCGAACGAACAACACATCATGTCCCGGATATTGTGCTATTTACGGTAAATAACTCATTTTATAATGTTTCTTGTTATTTAAGTTGATAATATGTTTAAAAACTTTTGTTTTTTGTGTAGAATCGTCTTGTTGTATCTGTTGTAGATACAAAAGAACCGAAGAGCCAACAATCATAAATAAATTTAGAACTCTGATTGTTTCAAGTTCCTTAAGCAATAATGGTGCCATATGTACTGTCGTTTGAGGCAGAGACAATTTCGGCTCAAGCCAAAGAAAATTTAGAATAGATTGCAATAAAAACCGCTGGTTTAGGTACCTCTATGGTCATTCAGGGACTGCAAAATAACCCAATAGTCATCACTAGTTAGAGCACTAGTTCCCATTGCTGAGAGCCATGGGCTAGTGGTACAAAAAATTACCCCTTTATATTTCAACACATTTTCAATTTTTTAGTTAAGAGTTTATAATTATTTTATTTATTCTGCAGCCTCGTCCTGCGGTATCTTATATATAATATCCTGGTATTTCATTAGTACGTGAGATGCATGATGTAATTGATGACTGCATTGCTACATACATGAGAGTGTGAGTAACTTTTGACAGCAGTTTTGATGTTATGCAGTAATTTGATATTGAAATGTGACAATATTTCTTTTCTAATCATGCAGACATGATTTTCTTGCAAATAAAGGTTTTGAGAGGGCAATTGACCGAGCCGGTCTCGAGGATGTATTGCTAAATGGGTGGCTTGAAAATGAACATGTCGATGTTTTTGCTGACATATTGCGTGAAAGAATTGTCAAGTCACCTAAATTATACAGACCCTACATCTTTGTAACGTCGCAATATTGGATAATTGCAATAATTAAATTTATTCATATACATTTTCATTGTAAACACAATTTAACTTATTATCTTATGCAAATGCATAAGAAATTAGATAGCGCAATTTTCATGAAATACTTCACAAATGAAAGTATAAAAGAAGCTCAAGTTATATTATTTTCTATAATTCATAATGACCATTGAACTTTGTTGGTGGAAGAGGTAAAATTGAAAAAATGAAAATTGTACGACTCTCTGTCCAATAGTGTGTATAAGGATGTTGCTCGTCAAGTTGTAAATATATCACACAAATATCACACAACTATCACACAACAATAATATTCAATATCACATAAATAACACTCTTCCTCTAATATATCATCCTGAGTAACAACATATCGTGCATCTCTTATTGTCTCTTGGGCTCCAAGCCCTTCTGTATGTTTCATATGTACATGTAAATTCTCATTAATTTTGCTCTTCCTTTTCCCATCTCTATACTTACTCTTTCAGCGTCTTGCTTTCTCTTTACCAGCTTTGGTTTCTTCTAATATCTTAATAATAGCTGTTAGGGTAAGCCACTGACTCTTCAACATTAGCCATTTATTTATTCCTGATATAGATTTCTGTAAACTTAAACTTATTTTGTTCCTGAACTTTTAGCAGGTCGATTATTCCTTCAAGATCATTTCTTTCTCTTCCATATGTTGCTTTTGGGGTTACATCGCTTGAAACAATTAGACCAACATTATGCGATTTGGGTGACAGCGGTCTGACCGGAGTTTCACAACGAGCTGTATGAGGAAGAGTCATAGCAGAGCTCGGTAGTCCATGGTCAGAGTTAGACAACAAGTGGAGCTCATCTTCCTTCAAGTCGATGAAGGTGTCATGAACCTATGTTAAAAATCACAATGCTTTACTTAAATTTAGTAAAGCAACATCAAAACATACCTTATCCTAAAGAAATCTTTAACAAATAAATTTACATTGAATGAAGATACATTTTGAAGGGACACCAAAACACTTTTTAGATTTTTATTAAAGAAGATTTGGATCGACAAAGCCAACTGCTAAAGGCCAACCACCCATAAAATTGACAGCCATCATTCATCCAAGTACGCCGCCGTCGCCGCCCATCGCCGCCGCCGCCGATAACTTTCTTTTTATTTTATTTTGAGTGTTTAGTTTGTATTGTGAGCGAAGGAAGATAATTTAAAAGAACTTCAAGACATTTGGTGAAGAGGATTTAAGATGAGTGTTTATCTTTGTGACTTCACTTGGTTTTAATTTAAAATTCTTGTTTGTGTGCATAATTTCTACTTTTAAACTTATGTAAGGCTGTGTTTTCTCTATGGATTCTGAGTAGTTTTCTTTATCTTTTTTCATAAAATGATAAGTGATTAAATGTTAAAATAAAGTATTATGCTTCAATGTTGGAAGAAGTTGTGATGATTTGAAACCTTGCACTTAATTTACTTCTTGATTTGACCAATTAAAATGTTAATATCTGTTGTGAGAACTTGTAAGATTCGAGATGATATTATCTCAGTCAACAAATGGTTTAGAATCACATATTGATTTCATGGATGAGAATGTAGTTCATGAGGTTGAGTGCAAATAAATATAAAAATAAATTTTTCAAGGGTGTAAAATTAGAGGACATTAGAGTGACAGACTAAAACCCCCAATTTCGTTTATAGTTTTAGGTTTTGATACGAGATGTTAACTCTCAGGTTGAGAAAGAAGAGAGAACTCTAGAGTGAAAGCTAGTATCTTCCCCGCCTAACCAGTTTTCAAGACTATTTAAACGATATATTAGCCAATGTTCTTTATAACATCTCTAGTAAGAGTAAAAAATATTATTCCTCATATTTGACATGACACATTTAGAATACTTTCACAATAGAATTTCTCAATTTTGATTAGGAAAAATATATTTCACTTATACTGTCTTCATTTTGCAAGTATTTAGTTAAGTTAATTAGTTGTTTATTTTATTTTTATAAACTAAAAATTATAAAAAGAATCGAATTTGCATTCCTATTTTAGCATTTTAAGTTTAAGTAAAAATATTTTGCTAAGTAGATTTTTATCATCTAAAATTTCTAAACTTTTTAGTTTTCTAAAGTGCATATTGCTAATTTCCTTCTGAGTTCGATATTCTGGGCTTAATAAAAAAGTTTTATATTACTTGATAATAATACGTATACTTACGTAATATCCCATATTTAAATATTATAATTGTATTCTTATTTGTTTAGTAGTGGAAAACTTATTTAGCCTTTGCTTTGAATCAAGTTTTTGACATTGTTGCGACTTAAGAATAACTATTAAGAAAATTAAGCATATAATCACATACATTGCATTTACATCAATATAGAAAGTCGGGACCAGGCGGCAAGCTATAGCCGAGAGCAAATTTCATGAGGAGATAAACTTAAATAATTTTCATAAGTGTTGAGATCGCCGATTTAGGAAATAGTGGACCGGGTTCCACAATACCCAACAATTCTCCCACTTGAAGATTGAGACATTAACTATACCATCCAGTGGCTGTATCACTCTTTTCCTCAAACGTGATATTTTCTACCTTCCTCCAATTTCCTCCACATCTGTAACTCAAAGCTCCAGTCTTCATACCAGAAAACTAACTAAAGCTGCACACAACTTCCGTTTCTTTAGAGTAACACCCTTAGTTGACATATCAACGTCAACGTAGCATTGTACCTTTAAGCTCTTTCCTGGGTTACTCATGAATCTGCTTACAAATCCCACTGCATGGGCAATATCCTGCCTCAGCTGAAGACCTTTTTCAACAAGTCCAACCTTGTGCCTCTTACAGCCATCAAACACAATTTTCACCCGGTACACCCACTTATTATGCAATTTCATCTTCCCTGATGGAAGTTTTGTCAGCTCCCATTTGCTCGAATTTTCATATTGCAAGATTTCTTCATAGCTCTGTGTTTCTCCACCATCTGTCCGTACAATGACCGATTTTCCTTTCTTTGGCGCTCTGCCATTTTTTCAGGAAACTGATTTTCTTCTACTTTCCCATAATGCACTTCTGACTCATGTGTTCATGCCTGAGTAAACCTGTAGTCATATATAGTGTGTCAGTTTTCTTATCCCGAGACTGTTTTAATGCTCTTTTAGTAACCTTCCTGACACAATCTAAGAACACTACTGAATGACCACCCTCATTGAGCTGACCAACAGAACTGTGAATTGTCAGCAATAACACATCCTGTATCTCTTCATTTACCACATTTGCGCTATCATTCTCCTTCTTAGAATTTCTGCAGTTTCTTTTTATGTGGCCAACCTTGCCACAATTCTAGCATGTTGCCTGTTGATCAGACTTTGATTTTGATCTTTCTCTGTTTGAGTTTATGCCATGTGATCTTTCTCTGGAATCAACAATCAGTGTTGAACTCGAACCCAAGGTCTAGCCAAAATCTTTCCTGCGCACCTATTCAGCAAAAATCAAATCACGAATATCATCATATTTCAGTTTAGATTTACCTGCAGAAGTGCTAACTGCCATCCTCATTGCTTCCCAGCTATTTGGAATTGAGGCCAACAAATGACAACTGATTTGTGATAGTATTGAAATTATTCAGGTGTTGAGCAACATACACTCCTTTTGCCATCTTCAGATTGAATAACTTTTTCATCAAGTTAGCATTGTTATTCACAAATGACTTTTCATACATATTAGATAAAGCCGCCATGAGATCTACAATACTCTCCTTGATGACGTTATGTGCAACAAATCTTGACAGGGTCATTCGAATAAACCCTAGAACCTGTCGATCTAACATATTCTATTTCGCCTCGTCCATATTTTCTGACTTGTTTCCCAACAACGATAGGTGAAGTTTCTTCTCATAGAGATAGTTCTTTATCTGCATCATTCAGTAACCAAAATCTGTGCCATTGAACTTCTCGATCCTCGATGTTATCACTTCGTCTACATCCATCGTCGTTCTTCCAAACCAAAGTTTTAATACCAGTTGTTGTGAAAAAAAAACAGCAATAAAAGAAAAATAGGATTGAAAAAATTCACAAAACAAAAATAGCGGAAACACACATATTTACGTGGTTGCAAATTTGTTTACGTCCACGAAGCTGCAGAGATTTTTATTAACTTCAAGGAATTACATCTGTCGATCACCTCGACGATTACAAGAATATATTTTTTTATCTATTTCTCTCTCCTCTATTTCTCTTCCTCTCTCTCTACCCAAGAGCTTCAAAATGGAGAAGCAGAAAATCCGAAGGGGAAAAACTTTGCTATATTCTTCATGTAAAGCCACAATGTGATTCCTTCTTACTGCGCCCGTAAGCAACAAACGCTAAGGAGACTAACAGGGAGAAGCTACCTATTTGCAACCCTTCTTCCTTAAATGGCCCAATTTTGGCCCATCTTTGGGTCCGTTTGGGGCAGCTTATAAGTGCGGGCGAAGTTTTCAAAACGCCGCCGTACCGTTTGATTCGCGCGTTTCACCAGCTTATCTGAAACTGTGTTTGAGTTTTTACACTAAACGCAGGCCGCCGGTCGATTCCTGCGGCTGTTCCGCGGGCTGCGTTTTAGGATAAACAACTTATCTTGAAACGCACAAGCTGCCCCAAACGGACCCTAAGGCAACACCCAAGAATTCTGTAAATCAAGTAGGCGGGAGATTAATCGGGCAAAAATTAATTTAGCATTATTAATTTGGCTTTCCTTAATTCTTCCTGTTAAGAAAGGCAACTGCTTTAAATGAAAATGGGAGGCGACAAGCTATAACGGAGTACAATTTCCATAAGGAGATAAACTTAAATAATTGCCACAAGTGTTGAGATCGTTGATTCAGGAAATAGTGGATCGGGCTCCACAATACCCAACAACCTGGAAATATGGTTGAAGCTTTCATGCTGAATTAATCAAGATAAAAGTTTATTCCTTCATAATTGGGTACTTGAGTTTGATCCCTTTAGGATCATGTTGGTATATTACGTAAGAATTGCCTTCTAGTCTCACGAATGAGTATTGAATTGTTAATTTTTAGGGCCACTCTCAGGTATAATAATATGTTTTCACCTGTTCTGAGACTTAATAGTAGTCGCATAGTGTTACACCGGTGCTTACCCTAAGGCTGATTTTGTCCTTTGTATGTATAAGGGCAATTTAGCCTTTTACTATTATTATTATTGATGGCTATAAATAAGTTTATTATGTTTAGGGTTGGGAGGATCAATGATATTGGGTTGTCAGTCTTAAGTTTAGTGTTTAGGAGAGATTTCCTATCTCTTGAATAGTAGGAATTGGAAGAGGTCACCTACCTTTGTTGATACTTATCTTTTGTATTCTTGTTGAGTTGTTTGGATTATTAAAGAAAATATATGTTTTCCCTAATTTATATGGAAAAGTGTGCCGAATTTGATTTCGGATTGTATCATAAAGATGTCAAGAATCCTCTTATATGAGTGAAGGCTTGTTCACACTTTGTCCAGACGGGAGCATTTTGCACTCAAACTTTTGGTGAAGGTTGAGCATTTGTCTTTGGGTCTCGAAGTGAAATGATTTAAGCTTGAGAGTCAGTGAATTAATCTTTGTATCTCTCTATTGCTTCGAATGACGACATGTTTAGGATAGTTTTAACTCTTTGATATTGGTTTGATGCCTTATGGAGTGCATAGGTAGTCTAAGAACTTTTGGAATCTAACTTCAAATGTGCACTTAAGTGAATTCAATTTCATGTTAAACTCTCTTTGATTTTCAAAAGTCTCATTGATGTATCTATATATTGTTCTAGCAATTTATTGTTAACTAGTATATAATCGACATGATTTCATTTTTTCTTTTGTTTGTTAAAAATTACATCTCTTATTATTGGTAAGTGAAATTGGCATTTTTAAGTGCAAAAGATATAGTATTATGATAATGTCATAATTGTTAGATGCACACTACCTATTTCCTGTATATAGCAAATGCGAGTTTGTTTTCAGTCTCCATGTATTATAATTATCTCGACACCTAGGAATTTGATCATGATGTCATACGTCTGAACAATGGTCTTGAAAGTGTCGGGAATTCCCTAGGCTCGTGGTGAATTAACAACAGATCTTGCAAATTGTGCAACAAAAGCACATTCAAAATTCACATAGGAAGTGGTCACTAGTATCATCTAGTTGTTGAACCATAACTGTCGACTCTCTTAGAGTCATGATGACTAGATAACATTTCAGAGCTTGATTTGTTCAGAGCAGGTGGATTGTCTATTCAAATGAGCTGTGTGGTCATGGAGGTTGGTATTACTCCTATAACATTCCAATGATAGAATCTCAAGTCTCTCCAGAAGCTCTATTTCAGTGATCTCTCTATGAAAGTATTATCTAGCGGATTTTGTTTGGGGGGTTTCAATTTGTCTTCTTTGTCTTTCTTACTATGAGTGGGCCTAATCGGCTCTATCTAGATGGTACTTATTGCCTTCGTTTGCCAAGGTGAGAGTATAAAATCCTTCTCATGCTATCAATAATTACTCTTATTCGAAATTATGTTTGATTATATGGATGGAGGGTGCTTACTCCCTTTGAATTGCCTTTGAAAAATGTTTTGGTCTCTTATTATTTTAATCATCTGCTTCTTCTGGCCAATGATTAAAATAATAAGAGAGACCAAAACAAATGTCAAGGGCAATCCAAAATTTTTTAGTGCAATCCATGCTGATAGTGATTTTATTGATATTTTACTTTGTTCTTTATGTGACTTTTCATCTTGTCTGTGCCATGATCCTTGTTCACCAAATCTTTTAGAATTTATGATCCTGATTTATCCGTGAATTCACACCACTAAGGAAAAAAGAATGAAATAAAAAAGTTTTTGAGCTAAGTAGGAAAAGATAAAAGTAAAAAAACATAGGCTTTTTAATATTTTGGATAATCTTTGCTTGTTTTGTACTGATCACCCTGTTTACATTATAAAGCAAATACTCATTATACACGAATCTCCAGAGATTCTTGATCTCTTTTTCTGCTTTCACAAGCTTGGGTGTTGTAATTAATATTGTCTTTGTAACACCTTTTATTAGTTACCGTTCCTTTTAAAATATCTTTTTTAAGGCTTAGATTTTTGGTAACATATTTGCCAGTTAACTCAGCCGTAAAACTTATCCCTTTGAACTCTACACTTAAAATTCAGCCTCCAGAATTCATCTTTGGGAACTTGCCTTTCTTAACTCATCCTCTAGAACTCTGCACTTTGAACTCGACCTCTGGATCTTCCCTTAGAAGTCATCCCTTCGAATTATGTACTTAGAACTTGGCTTCTAGAATTCGTACCTCAAAACTCATTCTTTGGAATTATATATTTTGAACTCGGCTGCTGGAAGTCATTCCTCGAAACTCGAAACTCGTCTCCCCCTTGAACGTCTCAGGACCCTCTCCACTCTTGATAGTATACACATCTTTGCATAACTTTTGTTGCTCCTTTCTGTATAATCATTTTGTCTTTTCATTTGATTGTAGGCTGTAATGAATTACATTTATCTTCTGTGGTGATTTTTTTTTGCTCTTGTTTGCTCATTCAGTCTTATTATAGTTGAAGTGCGGAGTTATGATGCAGCGAAGCATTAGAGAGAGGCATTACAATGTACCAGTCACATTTAACAGCAGCCTTTGTTCATTTTTTTTCAGCTCTTTCTTTGAATCAAGCCAGTCAGTACAATACTGGCTTGATGATCCATACGTTGGATGTATGCTTTAACATTGAAAATTATTGTTTTATTGGGCTTTCTTTCAGGGCAGTGGTCGATTACAATGAAATTCTTCTCCATTTCATCCACTGCATTCAAATTCATGCATATCACAGTGGAGAAAAGGTATTGTTAGCTATAATGGATGCCTCTTTTACGATGTCCTCTATATCATAATGCACGCACACGTTTCTCTCTTTCCCCTACTAATAATAAAGGAGCTGCAGGTTGTGGCCCCAGCTCAACTACGAGGAGATTCAGTTAAGGCAACCAATGCTTCAAGTGGAGTAAAGGAAAATCATTCTCCTGCTTCCAATCAAGTAAGGCACTGTTTAATTTTTGTACGCTTGTTCCATCAGTGTGCAGCCGTTCATTGACCCCTACATGTTCCTTTAGTCTTCAGTGACAACCAGCAGCACCGTTGCTGAAGCTGACATCTACAAATTAGTATTGGGTATTTTTGAGGAGCCAGAGAGCTTGTAAGTAAACCATGTCTTTCATTTTTCCCTGCTTCTTTGACCTTTATTAAACTTCCTCACAAATTTGCTGCTTTGCTTATATTCTTCTACCTGTGTTGCTTAGCATTTGAAAATGTGATCGTAGTTCAGTGCGAATAGCTATTGTTTCGCTTGCCCCTTTATATCCTTTAAGCTGTCTCCGTAATTTGATGAAACATTTGTTATTTAGCATTATATTCCTATCGTGCAAATAATTAATATACTTTTTTATCGGGAGTTGAGTTTTGTGTCATGATTGTCTCGTTTGTCTGTTTTGTCCAAACATATTATATCCTATAATACGATCTTACATGATTAACTAAATCGTAGTAATCCCCAACATAATGTTTCAGGGCTATTGAACATGGAATGCATGTGGATGAAGTTGTCAGAAGACTGGGCATTCCTCACAAAAGGATAATGTAGCTCAGTCCAGCCTTCTCCATTTATCTTTTTGCCATCTATTTGTGCCCACTCTCATTATGACTTCAATTTTTTTTGTATGTAACAGGGAGGCTATTAATTACCATGTTGATCTTGGTCATATTTATTCTACAATTGACGATTATCACTTCAAATCTGCTTGTACCGGTTGATTTTATCAACATCTCTTGACTGCTGATGTTTCGAGAGCGCACCTTCCCAGTTACTCTTCAAGTTTAGACGCATTTATTTACCTATTTACGTCTTTCTGCACAGGAGGATTGTAGATTTCAAATATATCAAGCAAATGTAACTTGCACCAAGAAGGGAATTTGATCTTATAATTTATGAAAGATTTATTGGTTTTACTTGCCGTTTTTCATGTTATTCAGCTAAATCATTATCCAGTTGCGTTCTTTCGTTAGAATAGTTTATTATAACAATTAAATTTGATCATTAATCCTAAGCGGGCAAGGTGATCATGGATTCAAAAGCCAAATTTGCTCAATAGACTTGGATTTCAAGGCTCCGAACATAGCCCTCCCAAAAAGTCTACTAGGGCAACTTTACTAGAAGTCTGCAGCACAGCTCTCCAAGAGAGTTCTCTCGGAACAACTCTTTTTTAATTGAATACATATACTATAGAAAATACAAATTTTAAATTAATTTTTTTTTCACATTACTTAATTATTCTTTATTTAATGTTAATTATTCATCATTATTATTATTATTTTAATACAATATTTTAATTAAGATTATTATCCTTTATTTTTTAAGTTTAATTAAATTACAATGTTATGACTACATAATTAAGCCTAAAATTTCCTTTTTCCTTACACGTAACTTGCTTATGCTTAGTTAATCTATATTAATTGTATCAATTCAACTATCACATAGAAATTTTTTTATTTTTTAATCTTACAATTCTTATTAAAGTATATAACTAAACTTAAATTTTTAGAAATAAAAATAATTATATTATTATTATTATTATTATTTATAAATAATAATAATAATAATAATAATAATAATAATAATAATAATAATAATATTATTATTATTATTATTTTCTTGGTTCTTATTATACATTAACTTTATATTATTAACCTTAAATTTTAAATTAAAATTTAATAATTTTAGTATTTTTAAAATTAATTGCATTATTATTTTTTGAGCATTAATTAATTCTTTACATTAAAAAATTTATTTTCCTAATTTCACTAATTTTAATCATAAAATACTAATTTAGATATCTTTTGACCATGCAATGAATAGTTTCTTTGCAAAAAAAAAATAAATAAATAAAAATAAAAAATAAAAAATATTTTAATATATTTCGTAAAAATTGCTCAAATCTCACATAATTCCGTCTCGAAAATACTTCAATGTTCTGTATTTCACACTAATCAATGCCACAGCAATCTTTCACTCCAATTCTCACGCATGCGAAACTGGCTTATGTCTTCATCCTTAGCTCGACTACAGCTCAAGCTTCCGTATCAAATCAACTTGAGGTTCACTGCTTTGCTAATGCTTGGCTTGCGAACATCCAGGAGAATAACTGAAATTGTCCAGAGCAGAAACTGAACTTGTCTAGGAGAACAACTGGACTTGTCTAAGTCTGAAATTAAATTGTAAGTGACTTCTAACAGGATTTTAACCCGAAATGTGTGCTTCAAAGTATATGTTTGAATTAAGTTTCAAGCCATAACATAAGATTTAAACTTGCATTAAATTCTAAATTGACTAAGGTTCAGTTTCAGTTTGAGCAAAGATTGAACCCCTTTTTATACGTTTGAATTTTATTAGAACTTATTTTAAATATATTTTCTTGAATCTATTGTTTAATTATTAGCTTATTGTACAATTTTGGTGAACTTGAAATTTATCTTATTTTTCAATGTGTGTTTTACAATTTTTTATATTTAGGGGATTTCTAAATACAATGTAAATATGGTTATTTTCGTCACCAAAAATGCCATACTCCTATTGTGGTCGATTGCCACCATCTCCTATAGCTGTTTCCTCCGACTGCTAGTCGCAGCCTTAGGCCTCCCATTACTAGCCGTTATCACCGCGGTCAGCTTCATGCCCTGTTTTTTATTGGTTATTTATCATTGCCTAATGCTATTATTGCTGCCACACCTATAGATTGGCAATTGACACTTACCCTTTGTCCCCGCCACCAACCTTGCTTTGTATTGATTTCATTTTAAAATATTAAATCTTAAATTTATTTTACACCTAATAAAAAAACTCATAAGTATTTCAAATATACTACCTTTTAATTACTTTGCATTCATTTTACACTGCATTTCTTTTTTAGAAACCAAATGGCTACTTAGTGTGAACTTTGTTTGAACATCATTCAGATTTAGTTTGAACCTAGCATTTGAACCTTTGCTCAAAAATTTAAATTAAATTTCAAATGACATTAAATCCTTGTTATTCCCACTATGTCCCATAAATTGATTCATATAATCTGTTTTTTATGTATATGGATTTTCAAATTAGTTACCCATAGGATATGCGTTATATTACTTGAGTCTTACAAAAAGCTAGTGGTGCGTTGGAGAATGGTTGATAACTCACATGACTTGTTCTTTGGTGTGTTAACTCATCTTCTTCTTTTAATGAAGGTTAATGTAAAAAAAAAAATGGTAGTACTCTTTTATTTTTAAAATTGGAAGTAGCAATACAAGTTTTGAAATTTTTATAATTGCTTTAATTATGATTTTGAATTACTGAATTTTCCACTAAGGAGAACTTTGAAGTGATGAACCCAAACATAAGTCTTATTAGTATTTACTTTAATGATAACAATCAATTTGATAATATAGGCATTGAGAAAGTATTTAAGGCGTAAATTATGAGATAATTAAAATTAAAAAAAATTTTTTTTTGTCATTGTTGGATTGTTGCTTATGAGCTAATAATATGTTTTCACATGGATGTTAGTGACGACTAAATGATTTTTTAGTATCTTATGGGAAGGTATCATGGAAGTAAAATCTTGAAAGGATTGAAAAAAATGATACAATGCATATTAAAGAGAACTAGAAGAATTGGAAAGACATCCCTATCATATACAATATTAGTAGATATACAATAATATTCACGTCTTTGGCTAGAGAAGCTATTCCAAAATGAAAGAAGATATTACTTTTTATGGAGAGAAAGCTTCATGCTGTTGAGCTCCAAGAAAAGTTCTTTTTTTGGCTACTTTTTACAATAAACTATAATTTATGGGAACATAATTATATTTTAAATGTTCATTTACGGGCATTGTACCAACAATTAACTATATAACATTTTATGATATTATATTTATAAGTTCTTGTTATCCCTGCATTAATACATAAACTCAAAGATGATAAAGTTTAAATTTTATTATATGTACACCTTGTTTACCACTCATAATAAGGGTTAAGAAGGTTCGAGGGAACACATTTTTCGTAGGAGAGTGTCATGGCCATTTTAAGAAGTAAAAGGGGAATTATATGCAGGAAATAATGAAGTTGAGTCCATCGCCTTCCTAAGTTATGTGGGAATTTTTTTTAATTGTTAGATATCCTAATTCCAATTAACTCAAATTAAAGCCAAAATTAAATTCTCTTAGTAATTTTTTACAAAGAGGGAAAACTAGATATTTTTTTGGCAATTGAGCAAGTTAATTAATGTAGCAATCATATAATGAATATTGAAGATATAATCATGGATATTGAACTTATTTCTCCATTTGTTGTGATTTTAAGAGAAAGATGATGTATAAGGAGTTATATTTAATAAAGGCTCTTAGAATAATGAGAAGCATTTAGTTGAAAAGTTTATAAATCCATTTGATAAGAGGCACAAACAAATAATGGATTCATGTGATATTCATCCTCAACTCCATATTAGTTAAGAATAACTTACCTTAAAACCTATGTGATAAGGATTACAGATTACATTAAGGAATGATAGATGCAAATTTGCATTATAAGTGCAATGTTGTAACAACTTCTAAGCATATCAACTACTTGATTAAATAGAAAAGTAAACATTCTAATGCTAACATGATTTAATTATAGTGATGCTCTGGTATTTCTTAGATATTCTATTTTTTTACAACAAAAAAATGTGTTTTAATAAGGGTGCATGTATGTCACCACCCAAAGATATTTTGGGTAGATATTGCTATCTTATATGATGTGTTTAATTGATACCACATAGTACTATTTTTTTAAATCATGAAGCACAAGTGACTAAAAGATGTCATCTTGTGGTTTGAATTAATGTTGGAGCATGCTATTGATGATGAGAAAATTAATGTAGAACCTCAAATAAATTAGTATATCCCACAACCCAATCAATGCTAAAATAATAATAAAAAAAAGGCCTTAGTCTATTATGATCGGATAAAAAGATCAAGATTAATAATTCAAATCAAGAACCATAAAGTGCATCATCAATCTAAAATTGAAAATGAATAAATTTAATCATGGTCAAAATCTAAAACTCTAATATTTTAATCTTTGATCTTTTTTCCATATGCTAGATTTTAATTTCTTTTAACATGTTTTAATATCAAATTTCGCTTTATATATAAAATTAGGGGTTAGCTACTTGGTCAACTCAGGTTTTGCTTTGAAGTGAAATGATATTTTTGGAAAAAAGCCTCATTTGGTTTCCAAGGAAGGTATGATAACTAAGGACTACAGTTTGGGTCAAGTGATTAAGGTAAACGCCTAAGATATGGGTTGATTATATAAGATAATGCATGAAAATAAAAAGCTTTAGAATTGAATTTACATTTTTGGTGTGAAAAATATATGTAACCCAAGAGCTTGAAAAAACCCTAAAATCTAGATTTGTATGCCAATATATTTTTTGCAGAGAATTTCATGAATTTTTATGTAGATTCTATATGTTTTTAGTTTTGATTTGAAAATTAGGTCATATAGGAACTTAATTCAACGATATACTTGGGATGGATGATTTAACTTGCTAAGGCTTTGTAAAGAATTGAAATACTTTTTAATTATGGAAAAATGTGTCTAATTAAAATTGGAGTTTTTTTTTAAAATTTAAAGGGTTTAGGTTGATAAAAAAGCTAAAAACTCAAGAATAGATCAAACATTATAATAATTAGGTCTGCCCTTATGGTATTTGGATTTTGATAGGGCCCTGGTATGTGATAAATGAAAGTTGCTATGATAATGAAGAGAGATGATGAATGAATATTTCCTCCTTAATAAAAATAATAAAAAGTAAAAGTGCAAACATTAAATAACTCATCACTCGAGAAAATAATAATTGTGTAAAAGATCACCAAATCTCTACACCCTTCGTCGATCACTAAACCAGTTTTAGAAGAAACTTTAGAATTTTTCGTGCCACATAAAATCAATTTCAATTTACAAAATAGTAGATTATTATGTCCATATAAAAACTTAGGAATAATAATTTTTTTATAAAAAGAGAGATAAGGGGGGAGACCTCTCTAAATGAAAGAAGAGGGAGGGAGTCTACTCTAATTCCTTAAAAACATTAGAAATAATAGAAAAAAAATATAATTAATTTTTATTCATGTAATTAAATACTTCTTCTATGAATTTACCTAAATTTTTTCCATATTTTTAAAATTTAAATTCAATTTAAATTCAAAATTTAAAACCTTTCATAAGACTCCAGAACATGAAAATGTTAATTGACTATATAAAATTATTATATTAAAAAAATTTATAATTGAAACCACTTACCATCATTATATGTTTAGTACATATTTCACATGTTCATGATTTTCTTTGGGTTTCTAACATTTAGGATCTGACTCTGAAATGAGTGTAGTGGCAAATATGTCAATGTTATGTAGGGAATCCCTAATGCCGGATAGTACAGTCTTAAGATACTAAATTTTAGGGTCACACATATCTTTTTAATCTTCATAAGAGTTTAAATCATTAATAATGACTTCATGATAATCATCCTTTAGATCACAAACCTAAAAAGAAAAAAGAAAATCTAGGATTTACATTAATGCTATATGTGCATTTCTTATGGCTATGAAAATAAGTAGCATTTTTATTATCCATAGAGGTAGATTCAATAAAATTTTTAGTGTTAGGGAACTAACTAAGGGAACATAAGGTTTAATAACAGACCTTTGAGTAGACTGAGTTGATTTTGTTGTAGTCCAAATTATTAAATCTTCAATGGTGTTCAAGTATAGACTAATACACATATTCTGTTATAAAAGCTTCAATAATTCCTAATTAAATTTATTGACATGAATTTTAAGATACTTTGTATACCTTAACAATTCTTTCTTCTACATAATTAAGGATAAATCTTTATATTCTCTCTTCTTGATGCTACATTGGGAGAATATTTTTTTGGATGTATCACAAGCTATATTTTCTTAAAAGTCGCTCTACTAATCATCCAAGTGCTATCAAAAAAATAAATCATTTATTTATTAAGAGAAATAAGGAATTTGTTGGTGTCACAAGTGGGTTCCTCAACCATGATTTTCATAGTAGGGTTTGTTGGCATCAATTTTTGATGTCACACATGTAGGATATCCACTTAAATGCAGTATGTGTGGGAGAATGCTTTGATGAATGCTAGATTTGATTTAGGACCCTCTTGAGGTCGTTCCAAGTTGTACTCCATCCATCTTTTCCAGTATATGGATCAATCAGAGGGATTGGTTCTGTCGAAATCATATTTATAGAATCTTTTTCAGATTTTTCAAATATTCCTTTGGGATTTTTATATTCCCTTCTTTGAGATTTTTCTTGAGCTAATCCTTAAAGATGAAACATTCTTCTATAGTGTGCTCGAGCAACCGGTGGTACGGGCAATAATTTGGTTAATCTTTCGTGTCAACTTCTTCGGGCTTCTTTGGATCTGGTAGTTTGAACTCAGACTTCTTCATCAAACTTCTGAACATTTTAGACACAGCTTCATCTTTAAAAGAATATACCATTTTCTGTTGTTCTCCAAGAGATATTCTCGTATTCTCAGTACGAGGTGATCCTTCTTGAGGCAGTCGCTGGTTGGACCGACTGCTCTGTTTCTAAGCCTGCTGTGATGAAGATTGACGAGAATTTTATGTATATATCTTCATTGGTTGTTTTCCCTTGTCGACAGTCACTACTGTTCTTAATTTATTTTCAAACATTCTGGTTGCCTTGGACTTATCGTGTGAATTCATATGTTTGATTTCTTCTTGAAGTCTGCTAGCTTTATTGAGTAACTTCTCGAAGGATTTGATGGTGAGTCCCTTGAGCATGAAAGCTACTGGGCCATGAATGCTTTTGAGTAAAATCTCAATTGTGTGATGTTCATATAGCTGAGGTTCACATTTCATGCTAAGGTTTCTCCAACTCAAAATGTAATCCACCAAAGTCTCATTGGGCTTTTGTTTTTCCATCATGAGCTCTCCTATAGAGACATGTTGTTGCGCTCCAGAAAATCTTTTCACAAATAGTTGTTCCAATTAGTTAAAGGTCTTCACTGATCTATTGGGTAAAATCGACATACCAATCGAAGGAGATCTATGATAAGCTGTCGAAGAACTATTGGAAGAGTAAAGCTTCGCTATTTCTTGTGTTGCCCCAACTGGCTCGAAAGTGTGCTATTGTCTGGGATTTGCAGTCCCATCAAATAATTTAAATTTTGGGGCCATGAAACCCTTGGGGATGGGTACGACATCAAATTCTCCATATAGGGTCTACCCTTTAGAATCAATGCACCTCCCTTATATTGGGTAAAGGCTTCCAGAACTTGCACAACCATTTTTCTTAAATTCTTTCTCTGGAATGGCGCTCGACGGAGAATCTTTCTTTTGTTGCTCATCTCTATTTGCTGAGGTAACTTCTATTCTTTCATCCATGATATGTATGATATCTGGTTGGTTGATCTCTGGAGAGGCTAACTATAAGGGTTGAGATTGTCCTTAAATTATGGCCATAGCAGTCATGGTGGTGACCATCTCTTATATTCTTTTCTCCAGTTGGCTGACTTGCTCATCCCTTAGGAGGATAACCCTACTCAACTCATCTACGACATTCTCTTTGATGAGAGGTTGAGCCTTGCATGCAGATGTAGTGGCTCTGGTTTCGATAATATGGACATCCATGAAATCCTCTTCAAGGTAATCATTATAGTTAAAGTTTTCATCATCATCAATGGAAACTCCATGTTCCCGAGCTAACTGACAATATTGACTTTGAGATTTTCAATTTTTTCTTTGATCAATGATTCTTTGATTATCTTAAAATCTGGAGGACCCTGCTGGACTTCCTCCTCTTGCTCTTCCATTTCACTGGCAATTGCTGCGACGATGTCAGATACTTCGGACCCTGGCTTCATTCCATGATCTTATCTTGCAGGCTTACTGGACTGTATCGGTACAACAACCTTAGGTATTCAAACCTTTTTCTTTGAAGATGATGTCTCAGGACAGAGTGTCCTACCAGAAACATTGGGATGTCAAGGAGAAGTATGATCCCCATGGTGCCGACCGACTACAGTACTGGGTAATTTCTTCATCTTTTCCTTCGGAATTTTAGGAATGACTTTGTGGTGTGTGCTTGGTAGAGTTCTTGGACCCAGTCTTGACTTAACCGGTTGACGACCTGTGGTCTTGGTAGTGGTGGAATTTGTGGTGACAATAGCAGTGTTAACTTTGCTTCCTAAGTGGAACTAGACGGGAATACGAGTAAGCGGACTTTCAGTTGAATTCTGAGATCGCCTGGCAGATCTGATGTCTTTTAAAATTTCTTTCTTCATACGAGGGGAAATTGCATGTCCCACTCGTTTAAGTAATTCATTAACTGAGCAACCCTCTTTGGCAGCTAGTCTCTGAAAAACTGAACTGACTCGGGTGATAGGAGTGGGCTTCTTCTTCTCCTCACCATGTCCACAAAGTGACGGTAATGCAGTGACAATCTTCTGGATACTTTCGAACCCATCGGTATCCATTAAAGGATGGAATCTACTTCCCTGCATAAGTGGATATACTTCCGATAATTCTAACTCCTCTTGGTGAGGCATTTCCTCGACAGGTATTTCCTCAGAAGTTTGGGCTTTAGTAGCCCTCCAAACTCTTCTATTGCAGTTTCTCTTCTGAGTTCAGGTTAATAGTGTAGTTCTAAAACTCGATCCAATTTCAAATACTGGTGGCGAGACAACCAATCCCTCGGTCAGATCTTTAATGATCATTACTTCTTTCCCTTTAGAAGCAGCAGAAATAGCAGGCTTGGTGGGTGCCAAGGTGGTAATAATAGTCTTAGCCTTCTTATAAGGAGAGAAATCCTGAAGACAGTTCAGGTTTAACTCAGCTGACGACTCCTGAATTTCTAGAGCGGTGACTTTCATCACGACGAACGAGGCCTGCCCGAGGATAACCTCAAGGTCTTCAAATATGGCTCTGAACTTAATGATAAGAGCAACATTGTGGGCTTCATGGCTTGTCGGCAAGTTGCACAAAAAGGTCAGCGTTGGGTAAGCCATTGCAACAGCTTTAAAACAAAAAGTTCTAGGGTTAGTTATATGGCCAAAACCTTATAATCTTTAATGCAAGCGCTGAAAATTAACAGAGGTTGATCTGTAGACCATATAAATTTTAGTTTGTGGGGATTTTAAAATTTTTAGTAAAAAGGTAATTTGAAAGTAGAAAAATTTAATTAATATAAGAAAAATTTAAAGCACGCATAGCACAACACAATTTGATTTAATTTGCAAAATAGCAAATCAGATTTGGAAGGGAGATGTGAAGTGTTTAGGGCCTAGTGCACGACCCATTTAACAACACATACTGCCCAGGTGGAACTAGTCCACCAAGACACTTATTAGGGTCCGACCCCAAATGAAAATTTAAAGAGTCCTTAATGGCCTTTTGAACCCCTCTGTTCAAAGGTGATTGAACAAATAGTCCTGAAGTCCAAAGAGTAAACCGTACTTTCCCAAGATAGAAATGGGTAAAGTATGTCAACAGAAGAAGAGTAATTTGGTCCAAGAGGGACATGGACACATTACTGATGTGTGAAGATAAAATTTTCTGCTTTAAATGGAAAGAGAAGCTGTTTCCCAGTGGAGTTCCCAGAAGCAGTCAGCACTATTTTGGTTGAGGAGTTGCCCGTAAGAAACTGTCAATCACCGAAATTGAAATCCCATCTCCCTCTTCGGAAGGATGTTTTAATTTACATATATATTTTAAGTTTAGAAAAATATGAGCGCTATACCTCAAAACCTGTATCTATCTCGAAGAATAAACACAAGACTTAAGGATGAGGCTCGATCAAATAAATAAAAAAATATATGACGTCCGTTTGGTCTGCGAAACCATTTTATTTGTCAATAATTTCCCTTATTTAATATAAAGGATTAAATAGGGTTTATATTAAGCTGGGTTCAGAAAAAGCTTCCTATAAGGGCAAGCCCCGATAGTTAATTACATTCTAAATGACCGAATCCACTTAAGAAAACTCTCGATAAAAATCAGGAAATATTATCTTCAAGGATTTCAAAAGGATAGCATTGTTCAACGAAATAGGATAAAGAGGTGTGAAATGTGATTGGCTCAAATTTGGAGCATTTTGTTTTTGGAATCCAAAGGAGGAAGATCTAGAGGACTTCATAGATTTAGAGAAAGACCTCGGTGACTTCTCAGTCTACCCTAATGTTTGGCTTCAGTTTTGAGGAGAATTATTTAGATGTTTCTTCTTGCCAATTTTACTAATTTAGGGATTACATTTGTGTGGAATGATCACACAAATAGCCTAGAAGATGCGAGAATTTAGGTCGTGATGAATGACAACCTCGGAATCCTAAGACGAGTTAGGGCTTATATTGTACAATAGAGTTGAACAAAGGCATAAAGATAAGGTAAGGATTTATGTTGCTTTAGGCAGACAACCTCAAAATCCTATGGCTTGATTGTTTAATTCTAAGGAAGGAATGGTTTAGCTAGGGAAGATAGGTTTTGACGTTGAAGCATGAAATCAAACTGACATCATATTTTTCATAGTTTAAAATGAAAGAGCACTGTACCTCAAATCCTGTATCCATCCCAAAGGATAAACACAAGACTTGAGGATGAGGCTCGATCAAACAAACTAAGGAAAGTATGACATCCATTTGATCTGCGAAACCTTTGTATTTGTCGACAAGTTTCTCTATTTAATATAAAAGATTAAATAGGGTTTATATTAAGCTAGGTTTGGACATGCTTCCTATAAGGGCAAGCCCCTATAGTTAATTATATCTTAAATGACCAAAGTCACTTAAGAAGACTCTCGATAAAAATCAAGAAAAATTATCTTCAAGGAATTTTAAAGGGTAGGACTCTTCAACGAAATCGGACGTAGAGGTGTGAAAGGTGATTGGTTCAAATTTGAAACATTTTATTGTAGAATCCAAAGAAAGAAGAACTAGGGGATGTCATGGATCCAGAGGAGAACCTCGGTGACTTCCCAAGCTATCCTAATGTTTGGCTTCATTTTTGAGGAGAAATATTTGAGTGTTTCATCCTGCCAATTTTATTAGTTAGGGCTTACATTCGTGTGAAATGATCACACAAATAGCCTGGAAGATGTGAGGATTTAGGTCGTGACAAACGACAACCTCGGAATCCTAAGACGAGTTAGGGCTTATATTGTATAGAAGGGCTATGCAAAAGCCTAAAGATAAGGTGAGGATTTACGTTGCATAAGCAAGCAACCTCGAAGCCCTATGACTTTGTTGTTTAAGTCTAAGGAAGGAAGATTGGTTTAGCTGGGAAAGACAAGTTTTGCTATTGAAGATGGCTGTGCTGCCCACCATGCTAGCTCCAAGCTCCTTACTGCGATAAGTTTGAGTTATCTAGTGTGTCAAGTTATAACATCAAATCAGGTGACCCTATGGTTGAAGTTCTTTAAATTTTATGAGGGCATATTAAATTTGATTAGAGCGACACTGGTTAGGATCCTACGATTACCTCGTTACGGCATCACTATTTTCAGTTGGATTCACTTAGTCCAAATGAACTTACTAAACTCAACTTAATGAGTTCCATAATTTCATTTAAACCACGAGAAGCCTCGTTAGCAACTGTAGGTTACCTCCTCCGAGGGATTCCCCATCATCCAATAGAGACATCTTAATTTAGTTGAAGTTGTGGTTTTGTGTGATGTTTGTGATTAAATTTTGAGTTGTTTTATATTTTGCATGTTATGGTGGTGAATTTTATCTTGGTTGATTTTAGTTTTGGTTTTGGGTTACGGTTATGGTTATGTGGCTATCATGATGGTTTTAGTTTTCATGCAGGGTGAAATTATTGTTTAGCATGCAAATTTGCAGGTATAAAAGTACAATATGAAAGTAGAAGAAAGACAACCCTAAAAACTGTAAAAGTGTACCTGGCGAGTCTTCTCGTTCCACCACCTAAAACTTAAAATTCATGTTAAGGCAGTTTATGAAGAGCAGGAAAGGTAAAATTTTGGTAATTTTCTTAACCCTATGTCATATCTTGGTGAGTCCTTAAAAATTTAATTAAGGATGTTTCTATTGAGCAAAGGATATTAAGTTTAACAGGCCTCTAAGGTATCCAACAAGTTAAGAGGGGGAAGCAGGTCCATGCCTCCTTCTCACCAACTGGTGAAAAGCCTCGAGTCCATTTAAACTTATTACGTTGCTTAATGGTTCATCCTATAAATATCCTTATTACTCAGTGAACATTGATGTCTCAATTATCCCTAAGAAAGGGGTAATTGTCATTTATCATTCAATTTAAGAATTATGTGGGTGAAGACCCTTAAAGGGGCAAGTTAGTGTAATTTGAACACTTAGCCAAATTCATAATCCTAATTAGGCTTAGTGGTGTTTCAAAGATGTTTGATTTAATTATGTTTATTTCTCTAATCCTTGTTTAATCAATTTTTAATTTAGCCTAAGTCACCACTAAGCCCTTAAGACCTAGGTGAGTGCCTTGATTAGTTTTGAAAAGGGTTAAGCTTGAAGTGGTCATTATTCATGATTTGGATTTTATTTGAAAATCAAGATATGGGTATTAAATTGATTAATTATTGACTTCAAAAGTTATACCTCTAAGTCCAGGATCATTTAATTTTAATAAACTTCCAAATTTTAATAATTTAGAAATTTATTAATCTTAATCAAGAAAGTGAGATTGGTTTATACCAATTAACCCCTTATGTTTCAAGAATCAAATAAATTGATTACGATCAGAGGTTACCCATTCCCCTCTTTGGCTTAATCCTAAATGTTAATTAAGGCAAGATTTCCAAAATTACACATTTATCCCTAAGGCTCTAATACTTCATAATTCGTCAAATTCTATTCAAATAACTTTGAAAATTTTATCCTACCTTATTCATGGGTCAATTGAGACATCAGAGGAGAAAATGTGAATTTTCAAAATTTAATTTACTTTATATAATTATTTTATTGCTAAAATAGGATTTTTAAAGAAAATTCATAACTTGACCAAGGTAAAATATAATCCCTTGAAATTTTTACTGGAGGTAGACCTAGACCCGGGAAGCCTTTAGATCAAATTTCATAATTTTTTGAATTCTTCGTGATTTATTAGAATTATTTTAATATCTGGGCTATATAGTAAGAATAAAATATTTTAAATGGTGAAAATTAGGTTTTGTAATTTTTTAAAATTCTCCCTAAGGTTAGAGAACTTAGAGGAGCAAATTTTATATTTTTTTGATTTTTCTTAGATTTATTGGAATTATTTTAGTGAAAACTCATTTTAGCCTTTAAAAATTATTCTTAAGCTTTGAAATTCAATATC
>NEWO01000704.1:89196-112897 GCA_003013225.1 Phalaenopsis aphrodite
TAGGGACCTCATGAAGAATTTACAACATGAATTGGATGCCAATTTGGAGGTTAAGGCAATCAATTGGGTGAAATTTGGGGACTTAGCCAATTTGGGGCTAAATTTGGGAATTTTTGATTTAAGCCAAAATCAAATGGATATGAGGCTTCACCAAGGTCAATTGATGGTTGATTGTGATTTATATAAATTTTATAAAGATTTTGCAACATTAATTGAGGCCAATTGACTTGGGTTTGGGTTCAATTTGGTGAGATTTGCTCATATGGTCAAAATTGGAGTTTTGACCCAAATCAAAATTGGGCTCAAATCATGGACCAATTGAGCTTGGATTTGGTTTAGTTTGGTCATATAAAAAGTTAATTTGAGTTTAGAATTGAAATTGAAGTCAATTGAAATCAAATTGATGGACATTTGAGTTGGATTTGAGGAAATTTGAGTCTTTAAAGGGCAATTTGAGGATTTTTGTTAAAGATGGTCAAATTGGCCAAATTGGGTCATGTGGTAGTTGAGCGAAATGAAACTGAGAATATTTGGGATTTTTTTGGGAATTTTTGGTATTTTTGGGATTTTGAGCTATGGAGGGGTATTTTGGTAATTTGGGGGTTTTTTAGGGGTAAAAGGCCAAGATGGGTATTTTAGTAGGGTTGAGGTACCAATCATCACCAATAAGCCATGGACCAATGGAAATCCCATTTTGGGTCCTCTACATAGTAGGTTTAGGGGACCATCTACATGAGTATCCCAAAAGATCGAGGGATCTGAGCTAGAAATTTGAGTTCAGGGTTGTGAGTGAATGTGGGTGTAGATAAGTGTAGTGAGTGCCTTAGCTCCAGAACAACACCCAGGGTCAACCTCAAGATCTAGCAATCCTAAGGGTTACTCATCTTGAGTTTCCCCCACAGTGACCCCACCTACTAAGTGTTTAGAGGTTGAGAGCAATATGTGGAACTTCAAGTTGAGTGAAGAAGAGTTTGGAATTTCTAGTAGTGAGGGTTCCGTGTCTAGTTTTCTAGAAATAGTCAACACTATGGCTAGACCCTAGGCTACTAAAGAGGAAAAAACTAAACCTCAACAAAAAAATGAGGTCAACAATGCTCAATGAACATTGATGTTTCAATTATCCTTAAGAGTAATGCAATTATCACTTATAATTTAATTTGAGAATTATGTAGGTGAAAACCCTTAAAGGGGCAAGTTAGCGTTATTGAAACACTTGGCCAATTTTTTTAATTTTGGCTTGTAGTGTTTTAAAGATGTTCAATTTTAATTATGTTCACTTTTCTAATCCTCATTTAATCAAATTTGATTTAGCATATGTCACTACTAGGCCTTTAAGGTTATGACAGATATCTTAGTTATTTTGAAAGATGTTGAATTTTAAGTGATGATGATTATTTATTTTCGAAGCACTTAAATGTCATTTGAACATCAATTAGGGGTATTAAATTAGTGAGTTATCAATCTAGGTTCATTTAATTGACAAGACTTCTAAATTTTAATAATTTAAGGAATTACAAATTTATCTCTTGATTATGAAAGAGTGAGGTTGATTTCTACCAATTAATCTCCTTGTGTTTCAATTATCCAAATAAGTTAGTTAAAATCAGAGGTTACCCTTTTCTCTCCTTGAATTAAGCCTAAATGTTAATTAAGGGCAAATTTCCAAAATTACACTTTTGCCCCTAAGACTCTATCACTTCATAATTTGTCAAATTTAATATAAAAGACTATGGAATTTTGATAACACCTCACTCATGGGTCAATTAAGACATCAAAGGAGAAAATGTGATTTTTCAAAATTTAATTTAATTTACATATTTATTTTTATGCAAAAACAGGATTTCTCAAAGAAAATTCCATAACTTGACCAAGAAAAAGCCTAATCTTTTGAAAATTTTACTGGATTTATACTTAGACTAGAGAAGCATTGGGCCCAAATTTCATGATTTTTTGAGTTATATTTGAATTTTAACAATTATTTTAATTTATAGAGTATTTGTTAATTATAAATCATTTTGAATGTGTAAAATTAAGTTTTATACTTTTATTGAATCTAGCTAATGTCAAGAAACCTAGAGGAACAAATTTCACATTTTTATAATTTTTCTTTGAGTTTTTAGAATTATTTTAGTGAAAACCCATTTTTAGCCTTTAAAAATTATTTTAGCTTTAAAATTCAATATCTTCACTTATAAAATTAGGAAAAATATTCAAATTATTTTTAAATGCTTAGGAAACAATTTAGAACATTTCCATGAATTTTATTATTGTTGTGATTTTTATCAATTTTAAATTATTTAAATATTAAAAATAGGCTTGAAAATAGAATTTGTATTTTAATTTCAAATTTATTTTTAAAAAAATCCTCTAATCACAGAGAACTCCAAAAACTTATTTTTATAATTTTTTGAGTGATATTTTAATTGTTAAAAATCATTTTAGTGTAAAAAGTGACATTTAACTTGAAAAATTAATTTGAGTTATTAAATGAGCTTCAAATATTCTAAAATTTTTATGGGGAGTTTCCTGAACTTTAAATCATAGTGAAATTAAAAATTAATTCATCCAGATGTTTGTGTTTCCCAAAATCAAATTTTTTTATGTTTTAGGGTTGGTGAAAATTAAGTGCATTCTTAATGATGCAACCCATGAAATATTTTTCAAAGGGTTCTTTAGTCATAACAAACCTTCCAAAATTTTCTTGGATTTTTCTAAACAACATGCTAATTATTATGATTAATTTATGCAAATAATAGAAATAACTTGAAAAATATGGATCTCTATCTAGAGATATCTTCTAACTTTGGAAAAGTGAAGGAATGTTCCCTAAGACAAAGGCAACAACATGTTAAAATTTCAAGCCATGGTGAAATGTCTACATGCATGGAGAATCAAAAGACTCAAAATAGTATTTAATTAATTAAAAAATAAAATCTGCATCAAATAAATTTCAAATCATTTCCACATTGTTCTCCCCTGTTCACTGAGCATGAGGGTTATTTTATTTTATTTTTGTGATTTTTCTACACCAAAATATGGATATTTGAAGTTAGGGCTATTAACTTAAATCAGAAAATACCTTATTTATCTATTTAAACGAGTGATGCCATGTTAACCTACGACGGCTCCAAAACTCCACGCGGCGTGCTCTCATTCAATGCCGCCATCCATCTCAGCACTGACTGGCCCGCAGTTCATGTATAAAGGCGCTGTCTGGCTAGATCTCATCTATTGATGAGATAAACGCGTGATCGGATGGCTCCCCGTCATCGTCCCTAATGCGTTAGCTCGAGAGCCATCCATTTTCAAAGCTTAAGATCTCACTCATTTCTTAACCAAATTAGGTGCAATTTGTTTCTAAATGCTTGTCTAAGTGTGACGAACACATCCATATGGTAATCAAGCCATTAAATTAAGCCTAATCAAATGGAGAATCAAAATAGGCTCAGTAGGAGAAGGAGTTCAATAACTTTGCTCTGCGAAGGGAAGATTTGATCAGAGGTGCTTGGCATGTTTGTGGAGATCCAAGGAGGCTATGGATTAAGCCTCTTACTGTGGTGAAAGACCTTGGTATGAATTCAACCAATATCAATTTTAGGTGTTGGTCTAGAGCTATGCTAGGGGCTTTATATGAGAGGAAATTGATGGGGATTATCCTTCTTTCACTGTGGTGAAGGTGTTGGTGAGTTTAATTTGATTTTGGTGGAGTGTCGAGGTGTGAATAGCTCTGTCCTGTCTTCGGCAAGGTTTTGAGCTCAAAAATTGAACTCCGACAAGGGGATTCAAGGCAATGTGGTGGTTGGGTTGCACTGATGAGGTCTCAAAGAGGCTCTAGGAGCAATTTGTAGGGGTCTCTCGGAGAAATTTTTAACACAACCTCCATAGCCGTGGAAGTGAGGTTTTTATAAAATGGGCTTAAGGGTGGCTATCATGGCAAATTGGGGGGTGAAAATGCTTGCTTAGGTTGAGGGCAGAGAGGCTCTAACATTTAATTTGGATGAGGTGGCCTCTAAGTTTGAATTGAGTTTGATTCCATGGGGGTAGCTCTCGGCTTGGACATTTTCCGGCCACTAGGCCTGCTGGCCAAGCCAAGGGAGATGGCTCAGAGGTCAGGTGAGCCAGGGGAACATGTCACTACAATTAAATGGGCTGGTGTTTAGTTTTGGCAAAAATATCCTTAGCTTAAGAAAATATGAAATGAAATCCCTTAATTTGGGATCCTTTGGTCCATAGATCATTTGGGTGGTTCCATGGGGTTTGGCTTGGTCAATAGAGTCCAAAACTTGGCTGTGGTGACCTTGTCTTGACCAATTTGACATGTATACGTCAATTTTGGTGCATGAGTCCAAGTGGGTGCAAATGACCAAGAATTGGGTTTGGGCTAGGCTAGCCATGTTAATTGGCCCAATTGATTGATGCATTTGATGTAGATGATTGTAATGAACATTTTTGGTGAAGGATTGAAAACTTTTTGAGTTCAATTGGGTTTCAATTTGAAGGATTTTAGAATTTTGGTGAATTTGGGCATGTTGGGCTAGACTTGGGTCTATATTGGGCTAGGTTTGGGATAAGTCCAAATTGATTATTGAGAATGGTCAATAGGAGTGTGATGAAGAGTTTTCAACATGAATTGGGTTCCAATTTTGAGGTTAAGGGAATCAATTTAGTGAAATTTGGAGGCATAGCTAATTTAGGGTAAAATTTAGGGCTTTTGACTTAGGCTAAAATTAAATGAAATTGAGGCTTTGTCAAGTTTGATGTTTAGGAAAGTTATGAAGAGTTTTCAACATAAATTGTGGCAAATTGAGTGGATTATTTAGGTGAGATTAGGTCATGTGGCCAAAATTGGGCTCAAAGCATGGGCCAATTGATCTTGGATTTAGTTTAAATTGGTCACATGGAAGGTGAATTTAAGTTTTGGATTGAAGTTGGAAGAAATTGGGACCAATTTGATGGACATTTGAGGTGGATTTGGGGAGATTGGGCCTTTTAAGGGTAATTTGAGGGTTTTGGACAACAAATTGGATTATGTGGTAGTTGAGAAAAATGAAATTAGGAATATTTGGAAGATTTTGGGAATTTTTGGGATTTTTTGGAATTTTGGGCTAAGGTGGTGCATTTTGGTAATTTGAAAATTTTTGGTGATTTTGGGTAATTTGGGTATTTTCAAAAGGTTAGAAATGATTTTTGAATGAATTTAGGTATTTTGGGTGAATTTGGAAATTTTGGCCAAATTTAGGGCTCCAAGGGTATTTATGTAATTTGGATGGATTTAGGGGCAAAAAGCCAAATTGAGTATTTTCGGTAGAATTGGGAAGCCAACCACCATATGTGAGCTGCGTACCAATGGAATCCCCATTTGGGTCCTCTATGTACTGGTCTTAGCTAAACTCCAGCATAGGGCTAGTGGGTTTAGGGGACCATTTACATGAGTCTCCCAAAAAATCAAGGGATGAAAGTTAACAAGTTTTAAGTTTAGGTTTACGAGTGATTGTGGGTGAGAGTGAGTGCAAGTGACTAAACTAGCTCTAGACCTGCACCCAGGGTCAACATTAAGGTCAAGCAGTCCTATGAGAACTCTCCTTGAGCTTCCTCATAATAACCCCTCCTACTAAGTGCTAGAGGTTAGGACCAATATGTAGAGCTTCAAGTTGAGTAAAGAGAAGTTTGAAATTTCTAATGGTGAGGGTTCCTTTTCTAGTATTTTAGGAATAGTCAATAGGAAAGACCTATGGTTAGACCCTAGGCTACTGAAGAGGAAAACTAGACGTCAACCAAAAGTAAGGTAAAAAATCCCCTAGTTGGTGATTAATTCAAAATCTTTGATTATTGAAAATCTACCCTAAAAACACATCTTAAGGGCTTAGTAGTGAGCTTGGCTTGATTCAAATTTATCTAACAAGGTTTAGAAAATAGAAACTTGATTGATCATGGATATCTCTACAACACTACAAGCCCAATTCTAATCATGAGCACAAGATCTTTAGTAATTCAGCTTGCCCTTATAGGCACCCACTCACATAACTCCTAAGTTGGACGTCAAGTGAATGTCTAAGTACCCCACTCATGGGATAATTAAAACATCGAGGTTCACTGAGCACAAAATAGATTAACTACCAGTGAATTTAAATTTAACTTAGGATGATCAATTGAATGATATAATAAGTTCAAATGAATTCGAAACGGTTCAAAGGGGTTTTAAAGTTGTTTGGGGCTATGCCTCGAATGCTTTTATAATCTTTTGGATATTTTAAAAGACAGTTGAACTTATTATTCTTTGTTCAAGAAAATCATCCATTAAAACTTTTATGGACCCACCAAGTTATACCTTGGGACATAATAATTCACTCAAATCACTAGAAATGCCATACACCACTTATCCTACATTAATTAACCTAATGCTAAAAAATTTTACTATTCTCTAAGGTATTTAAATCCTTGTGAGCAATTGGGAATATTTTTTTCCACATATGAGACATCAGACTTGTTTCGGTCTAAGGTCTAGGTGGCTAGGCGATAACAATAATGCTAATGTGTGCTAAACAAGGATGTGACGTGAGATTTAGAATAATATCTCCTACTTTATGGACCTTCAATAAAAGGAGAGGATAAGAACCGATGATACTATTTGCCGACTCTTGATGAGATTGTTGTTTCTGATACTCTTAGGTTGCTTGATCTCCTAGCTTAATCAAAGTAATTGACCTTTGGACTACACTACTTTGCAAAGTATTTACAAAAATAAAATTTCTTTTGCATGCTAAAGTAAATTCTACATGCATGAAAACTAAATTAAAAATGAAAACTTATAAAGGTCAACGATTAATTACATGGATCGAGATTAGGACTGCCCTTTGTAGATTATCAGATTGGAAACTCTTATTAAAGGTTGGGAAGTACACAGTCCAGCTCTGAATCCCCACCTTTACCAATGTTATACACTTAGTTCTTATCTTCCATATGTGACTATGGGATTTTCTGTTACTTGCTCGTATTTTAATATGACACATTTTCTTAAATTTTCCATACCAGACACTCCTATTTACATTCCTATATTTTATTTAAATTTCTTGCAAATATATTAAGCTTTTGTTGCTAACCATGCAGCGGTAGTAGACGCCCAAGTACATATTTACATTTTATGCATTAGAGTTTTACTTATTTACCATAAAAAATGTTCCACCTGCATTTATTTCCTTTACAAGCAAAATTAAACCAAAACTGAAAAATGCAAAAAAATAATTTCAAGATTAAATCTACACTTTCAAAATGGTGAACGACAATAATATATTCATTTTGGGTTTACAAGGATTTCTCAGATGAGGTAACTTACAGTTGCTAAAGAGAGTTGTCCATTTTAAATGAGCTAAATAACTTGTTTAAACTAAGTAAATCGAGGAGAAAATAGTGGTGTCGGAATGAGGGAACCGTAGGATCCTAACCGGTGTCCTTGTAATTAAATTAAAATTCCCCCTAAAGACACTTGAACAACAACAACAAAAATAAAACCTGTCCCATTAACAACAAAACTATAAGCTCTTAACTGGAGCTGCCACTTCAACGAGAAGCTTAAAGCTAACTCTGAACGAAGAAATACATAAAGACAACTACGAGAGAACATACATAGCTATAACAATAATTTTCCTTAGAAATTAAATAACAAGCAATAGGATTTCGAGGTAGCTTGTCTAGTACAACATAAATCCTTAACTCTGCTTTAGGCCTTTGCACAGTCATGCTGTACAATATAAGCCCTAACTTGCTTTAGGATCCGAGGTAGTCGTTCTTTAAGATGTAAACCCTCCTATCTTCCATGCTATTTGTATGACCGTGTCATGCAATTGTAAGTCCTAAATAATAAATTTGGTAGGATGAAACATCTAATAAATTTTCCTTGAAATTGAAGCTAAACCATATGATAGCTTGGGAAAGTCACTGAGGTTCTCCTCAGGATCCATGACATCCTCTGGTTTTCTCCCTTTGGATTCAAAAAATAACTATTCACATTTGATCTTTCCCATTTGATACTCGTTTGTTTGATCTTGAAAACCATAAACATTAAAACCTTGAAGACAATACCTTCTAATATAAATCAAGAGTTTTCTTAGGCAATTTTAATTATCTAAGATGTAATTAACTATGGGGGCTTGCCCTTATAAGAAACTTTGGAATCCAACTTAATATAAACCCTACCCAATATTTTATATTAGATAGAAGAATTTTTCAGTCAGCATAAAGGTTTTGTTGACTAAAATGGATGTCATAAATCCTTTAGTTTTTTTAAATTGAGCCTTACAATCAAGTAATAAGTCTATTATTTGGGGTAGATACATGGATTTTAGTGTTATGTTCATTTCATTAAACTGTTGCATATATGAGATCGACTCGACCTCGTGTTTTTAAAATTGAAAATACTACTTTTCAATATATATATATATATATATATATATATATATATATATATATATATATATATATATATATATATATATATATATATATATATATATANTATATATATATATATATATATATATATATATATATATATATATATATATATATATATATATATATATATATATATATATATATATATTAAATATCTTTTTCCCATGTTGGTGATCGAAAATTAATGAAATATTATGGTGTGTTTATATTTTTAATAGCTTTTAACTTTTAGTTGGCTTTTACATAAGTTCACTGTTTATGTTCATCTTAGTTTGTTTGATTATTTAGTGAAGATTTGGTTTAATTATTATGTTAGTTTATTTTCCTTGATTTAGTTGGTACATTAGCAATTGTTTTATTTGAGTTGGGTTTTTCTTAAGGAAGTTGTTTAGTTTAAGTTCATGAGGCATATGTTCATAAACTTATCACTCCTGACCTAAACCACTCTGTCTCAAAGTGGTGGTTGTTTAGTTAACGCTTGCTATTGAATTTTCAAGTGATTAATTAAGGGTTCCAATCTTAATAAGTTTTTTGGTTGAGTTTGTTATATAAGTTCTTAGTGTTTGGTTTATTTTCTCTTATTAATAATTTCTAAGTTTAAGTATTTAAGGTGTAATTTTTTAATGTTATCATTATTTATAATAATAATAAAAATAATAATAATAATAATAAAAATAATAATAATATAATAATAATAATAATAATAATAATAATTATTCTTTTATCATTACTGAGTTAATATTTGTTATTAGTTTCTATTTAATCTAATTTTGTTTCACTTATTGTTTTGTTAACTGATGATTGACCCGACCTGCAATCATGCAGTTATTTAAGTTTTATGACAAAAAACTTGACCTAACTTCTTTTAAGTGGCTAGTGTGCAAAATTGATATGTTATAGAGTTTAGAATTTGATTTATAGTTTATATAATATAGGTTCTATGCAAGCGCACGTGTTGTTCAAGTAATATAGAGTTTTCCTTAAGACCCAGAGTATCGATCCCACATAGAAGCGAGGTAAGAAATCTCTTAGGCTAAGTTCTAGTATACAACTATCAAGTTTAAATTTGGAATTTTCAAAAAGTTTGATTTTCTTAAATTTACTGCTTTACTCTAAAATTAAAATTAACTAAATTAAATGAAAACCTAATCTACGGATGCTGGTTAAATTTTGAAAAGTTGTTATATAATCAAAATTCCTTTCTCGTTGCAATGAGATCATAATGAGTGTAGAAATCAAATGTTTAGAGGTTTAAATGAAGTTTTGTGACAAATATGAGCAATCTTATTCTTTACCCTCTTTCGAGTGCAAAAAAAATATTGGCTAACCTAGAGTTAAGTTCCTAAATCTTAGGTTATGCTAGGTGGTAGTTTCTAGCATGTCACTCTAGATTACCCATTGTGCCCTCCATTTAAGGCTAATCAATCCTTAAGCTCCAATCTCTTGATCAAATTGGTTAAGAATCTAGACTATCACCCTAGAATCACCAATTTACACCCATCAAAACTTATCTCTCTATCTATTTGCACTAACCAATGGGCTACCTTATCACTCATTGGATTAATGTGATTCTTATTAATTGAGGAATACATAACCCTTCTGAGACATTATGGATTCACAACAAGTTTTAACATACCAATTTACCAGATTGAATATATAAATTAAGTACAAAGTAATGAATCATTGATCCACATAAAAATAACCTATTTTTAGCATGTTTTATAAGCCTTTTATGTACATTTTCAATGATATTATAATTTAAAGGAATAGATTTTGCATATTTTTTGTTTCGTGTACATGGAATGGACATTTAGAGAAAATGAGGGAAAAATGGAGAAAAATTAAAATTTTTTGTGTGGCACGATCGCGCCACCCGTTGGTGCCATATAGCTGCAGATAAAGTGAAGATGGGTGCTATAGTGCCAGTAACCACTTTTTAGAAGATCTATTGAATTTTGTCAAATTTTGGAGAGGTTCTTGAAGCAACCCTTGGTTATTTTCTATTTTTATTTAATGAGAAAGATTTAGCTGAATTTTGAGACCTTTTGGAGCCTCAAAAATTCAATTGGGCGACAATAGTGAATTAGGTTTTTCATATTTTGTGTTCAAGTGTGAGTGCAAGTGTGTTTTAGTGAGAATAAGTTTGGAGATTGCTTGAAGGAAACTCCAGAAGTTCATTTGGGGAGAAGACATAAGGTATTTTGTATTTGTGTTTAAATTTTGGTTGTAAGTCTTGGATTTGGATGTAAATGTTTTGTTTTTGTTTAATCTCCATGAATTCTAAGTAGTTCCATTTCTTTTTTCTTACATATGGGACTTAATCTTGTGGGATGAGAATGATTTAAAGATTTTTTTTAATTTAAAAATTGTGATGATATTTTCACCTAATCTTCATTTACTTTACAAACTGGCCAGTTGTGATGTTAAAATTCTTTGAGAAATATAATGACCTGGGAGGGCTATAATTTCACCTAACAAGTAGATAACACACTTCATTCTAGGCAGAGCTATTGCAATCACTGATGCACTCCTAGTGTGTGTTATTTTTTTGTGTGTTCTATGCCAATTTAATTCCCTGAGATGGTGTAAGAAAGTTGACCCGACCCGCAGTTTAACAATAATTTAACTTTCAAAAGACGACAAAAAATTTGACCCAATATATATGTAGTAGCTAATACATAAAATCAAAATATTATAAAATGCATAAATTAGTTCACACACTATGGGTTCTATGCAAGTGCACGTATCGCTTCAAGTAATATAGGACTTTCTTTAAAAATCTCAGTATCGATCCCACGAAGAAGCCAAGTAAGAAATCCCTTAAGCTAATTCTAGTCTATTATTATAAGCAATTAACTTGGAAGGTTGATTAAAGTGGTTTTAATGTACGCTAACGAAACTAAGTTTACTAAATTAATTTCTGAAATTTATAGTTAAATTTACTAAGACTAAAAAAAGTTTTGTGATGAAGAGTTCAAATTTAAGAAAGTATCAATCCCACTACAATGAATTTTTGGTTAATGATATAGATAAATTTTTTGAATTTGTATTGTGCCAAATAGGAGCAATTTTAATTATCTACCCTAGGTCAAGTGTTATGGAGAATCATTCACTAATCTTAGGTTTAGTCTCTAAACCAGTGGTTAGGCTGGGAGGGTACTGACTCTCACTCCAGAGCTCCCACTTCCCTTCCCGTGAAGGCTAACTCTAGCTTTAGTTCTTAAACACTAAGTCCAAATTAGGGATTTTAGTCTATAACCCTAAAATCTCAAATTCTATGCCCAACAACGTATATTTCCCTTTTTATTTGCACCCAATTTCATGAACGACATACTCCTCCATGGAGTCGAATGTGATTCTCACTTTGTTGTAGAACTCATAGTACATTTTTTGGATCGTATGTTTCACAACAAATTTTAACATCTCAATTGGCCAGATCGAAAAGTAAATGAAGAATGGAGTGAAAAATCATCATAATTAATTAACATTTAAATGACACATTCAAATTATTTTTTCATTTCATCATATCTCATTGCAAGGAGAATGACAAAGAAGACTACTCAGAATTCATGAGGAAGATACAAAACATGGATTTTATATATAGAAACAAATTTAAAAAATAAGGAAATGAAAGAACATAACTTCTCTTAAACTCCTGCTCAAGAAAATCCCTTGAAGTTCCCTTGAAGCACTTTCTCTATTTACAATCAACACTGAATTCTCTCTTAGAAGTGTAATGAAGAAGAAACTTCTCACCTTCCCTCCCCTCTTACAATTATTCAAGAAACTTCTCTCCACAAACATGACTTTTCTCTATGCTTACACACATTAACATACACACGCGTGCGCGCGTACACACACACACACACACACACACACACACACACCCCACAAACACACACATGTTATGAGAGGCGCCATCCCCTCTATTTTAATGAGGCACAAAATCCCTCCTTTTTTTAAGAGACACACCACTTCACTTCAAGAGACACATCACTTCACTCCAAGCGCCTATATTCATTGAATCACTATAAGAGACACATCTCTTCATGTAAAAACCACTCCTTAACTCCAAGAGACACATCCTTTCATTTAAAAACCTTTCCAAGTGTCTAGATGCATTGAATCACTTCATGAGGTGTTTGAATTTATTGGGAGCCTTCTAGAACATAAAAAATTGCCAAAAATCAATCCATAATAGTCTCGGGCGCCTTCGACGCTGGTCTGGGTTCCTTCAATGCCATTTTTCGTTGCTTCTCTGGACTCGGGTACTGTTGGCACAGGTTTGGATGCCATCGACGCCGGTCTGCAACAGCTCTACTGTTTCACTCTGTTTGGCTTCATTTCAGCTTCGTTTTGCCTTGTTTCAGTTGCATTTCGTTCCTAACAGATTGATCTACAAAATAAGTATGAAAAAATAATCTTTTTTTAAAGTGTAATTTTGTTCAAAAATATGTGAGAAGTGAGAAGTAAGTTAAGAATAGAAAGCATATCAAAATGTATGAGGCCGAAATTTTCTTTCTTGCTCATTTTAGCTCCAAATTGCACTGTTTTTGCTTCTTTTTCAACAAAAGTCCATTTCTTGTACTTGAAGCAAAAAAAATGCAAAATAACTTCCTTTAAAGTGTGATATCACCCAAAATGAGTATAATATATAGGTCTAAAAATGCATATAGTTTTAGTGCATCAAAGTCCCCCAAACTTAAATTTTACTTGCCCTCAAGCAACACTTTTACTATATAAAAATATGACTTATAGTATAGAGTTTAAATTCTAAATTTCTATAATTTGGTCTACCAAATATAATAGCACAAATTAAAATTTTTTTTTAACAACTTAAGTCAAAACTAAAAGTGTAAGAATACTTAGTAGTCAAGTCTAAGATTTCCGATTTTCTATCCATTCCAAGAAGAATTGCAATTTGTCATATTAAAGTTACTTAGAATATTAATATGAAATAAAACTTCATGAGATCTTTATTAGTAAGAATGTTAATACTCAAATACAATTTTAGAAAATATAATAAATCCTTCTTCCTCAAGTTGATTCAAGTAAACAAATTTTTGATTAGGCATCTCCTCAAGCTTCTCTTCACATAATTTTCTTTTCTTTCTTTTTTCTTTTTCTTTTCTTTTGCTTTTAGCTTTTCTTTTTCTTTTTATTCCGGATCATTTTCAATCCTTTCTTTTTTTTCTTTTTCATGTGAGGATTACTATATATGGATAGCCTTTAATGATTTTGAACTTCACTATCATCTTCTTAAAGTTAAAAACTTTTCACCTTCCTTCACATTATAAATTCATATTAACTTTGAATATTTTTCATAAAGTCTCATTATTTTCTTCTTACATGAAACTTTAAAAGACAATTTCCTTTATTTTAAATAGAAAAAAGCATAGTCTTATCCTTTCATACCAAATATCTTAACTCTAGAATTAAATTTTATTTTTGAAAACTTTTACTTAAGTCTACTGTATATTTAGAAACACAAATATAATTATCTAAAGTTAGCCTCTAATACCAAAGGTCATGTCAAATTAAATTTTGAAAATATAGCTAATTGAGGAGAAATAAAATTTAGTTTCTTTCTTTTTAAAAAATTTTTTCGTCCCCCCAAAATTGAATTTTAAAATATTTTGCAATTAATTCTATAAAATGTAGCATGAAAAAAAAGTAAAAGTTGAATCTACTTACTACTACAACATCCTATCAAATTCATATACATTCATAATCAGGATAGAATGACTGTAGAAGAAATTAAATCTATCCTAAAACATGCTTGCAATAATATTAAACTAGAAGGAAGTATACTCACTTTAAAATTTTAATTTTCTTCCTATACCTAAACTTGATTTTTAACATGTATAACATTTAGTACAAAAGATATAAATAGGAATAAAAATAGTTTAGAAATTCTATCTAACAAAATTGTCTTATAAAAACATCTACAATTATTTATCAAGATATAAAACATTTAGTAGAAAGTAAATCTAAACTAAACATGCTTGATAAAATTGAAAGAAAGGTCTAACAAGCAGGACATGTATCGTCATAGGAATATATATATTTACGTGTTCTCCAAATCCTTATATTATTGTAACACAAACACAAATACACATGACAAATGAGGTCAATTCTTCCTTTAACTCATCGCATCTCACTAACCCACTACCAATTTCTAATGGAATCACTACACAAATAAATAAGATAAGTTTTAAATGATTTTATAGATTATAATCCAAAAGATAAGATTATCTCTGCTATATTGGCTCCTAGGTACCAATCTCAGGCATCACCTATTCCTTTCAATTAAGCACCTCTAACAGTTACAAGGATAGTGTAAGTGTATCCACATGTTATTCATGAAATAGGTTCATGACTCCTATCAAATAAAAACAAAGTTAGAGAAAGGAAGTAATAAATTTGATATGGAATTGTCACTAATCAAATTCATGTTGTCTCTTGTAAAACTCAAGTTTGGGTGAGGCCTGAGTCATAGTGGACTCGTTAATCCCACTACGATAAGATAATATACAAATCTAACTATAATAAGAAGTTAAGGAATCACCTCCCTCATGACACACAAAGATCCAAGCAAACCACTAACAATCAAAACATCAAAAAATCATCAATCAAACTAATAAATCCACACCAAAGTAAACACAATACACACTAACTATCATGCCTCCCATAAAGCACTTGTTTAACATCGCCATCCTGACAAATGATGCTACCTGGATCAAAATTATGCTTAACTAATTCTTGATCAATCACCCAATCTTTTCCAGATTTAGAGATTCCTACAAAATCCATAAATTTTAATTTTTCTTTAAGCTCTTCCATTTGAAATTGATTCATATCATTATTCCTCATATTTCCTTCTAGATCTAATATTCTTCTACTGATTTTTTCAATTTTCCTATTAATATCATTCTTGAAATTTATAAGAAATGGATGTTCTTATGATAATTCAAGATTTCCCAAATTTTGGTTCGAATTCTCTCTAGATAATTCAGATTCTGGATCAAATTTTTTTATGTTACAATTATGTTTCAAGTTATCTTTTAACTCTTCCCCTTGGTACTGAGTAAATGGTGGAGGTAGTCTTTTTATTATTATTGTAGTTGAGGAAATAGGTTTTTCTAATTCCTTGGGAATTTCTTCCATTGGCCTTTCAATCTCCTTATCCTCATCTGTCAACTCAAAGTTCTTTTTAAACATATCCTTGAATTCTCTTCTAAATATTAGTTTGATAACTTTATATTGCTCATCAATCATCTCTTTAGGGTTTATCTCAGGGTCACTGATCTGGACTTAATGTTTATGCATAATATAACAATAGTTCTAATGGTATTTTTCACTTATATTTCCTTATTTTACAACAAAAACAAAAACTTAATCCTGAAGAAAAATAAGAATTTAATATTTTAATTTATATATATTTATATTGGGATATTACGTAAGTATACAAATCGTTATCAAGTAATATAAGTCTTTTTGATTAAGACTTGAATATCGAACCCACAAGGAAGATTATGCAATATGCACTTTTTAGAAAGTTTTTCTTTTTTTAAAAAGATAATTACTTAAACTAAAAATGATTTTTGTAGGAATTTAAAATTTAAATATTTTTGATATTTTTGATATTTTAGCGAAAAAGTAACAACTTAAAAAGATAACTAAAGTTTTGTTAGAAAAAAAGTACTTAATATGAAAATATCTTTCTTCTTATCATGAATCAGTAATAAGGTTAGTAATTCTATTGTGGAAGTATACAAATTGTGTTGCGCCAAATAGGAGCAATAAAAATCTTTACCCTTACCAGAGATGTTATAAAGAATATTGGCTAATTTAAAGTTTGAATAGTTCTGAAGACCGACTAGGCCAGGAAGATACTAGCTCTCACTCTAGTGTTCCCTCGATTCCGTCCACCTGAGGGCTAATATTCTCGTATCAAAACCTAAAACAATAAACCAAGTTGGGGGCTTTAACCTATCACTTTAAAGGCCTCTAACTCTACACTTATCAATGAGTATTTTCCTATTTATTTGCACTCAATCATATGAACTACATTCTCATTCATACAACCTCATGTGATTCTTTCCAATTGTTGACTAAGATAATATCAGCCCGGTTCTTACATGTTCTCACAACAAATTTTAACACATGGATTGGCCAAATGAAGAAGTAAATGAAGTGCATGGATTTAAATCATCACAACTTATTCCAACATTAATGATCAATACTCTCCAAAAATTCCATGAAAAACTTAATTACTTATCATTTTAAGAAGAAAGATAAAGAAAACTACTCAAAATCCATGGAGAAAACAAAATCGCACTTTAATTTAAAAGAAGAAGTCATTGTCAAACTAACAACAAGTCTTGATTAAAACCAAAAGTAGTTTAAAAAAAAGATAAAAACTTATCTCAAGTCATCCACCAAACTCTTGAAGTTTCTTTGAATCTCCTCTCTTTTACAATCACTCAAAACAAATAACAAAAATGATAAAGTAAATAAAAAGTGGTTCCTGAAAATCTTTCCGAACTAACCCCCCAGAGAAGAACTTTCAAAACTTGCCAATATTTTCAGGACCCTTTTCTAAGTCCTCTCTTCTTTCTTTTATATTTTCCAAGAGGTGCCTTGGGATCTCTTCAAATGTGTCTTGATTCGATGAATTTGCCCAAGAGACGCATCCTTTCATGATAATTTTTTGTCCATGGTGGTTACAACCACCTATTAAGCCAATGGGTGCCTCAAAAACCTCTTCAAAATTCATGAAAATTGATTTTACTCATCTAGTAACTGCAACTGGCACTTAAGCGTGGGGTCTTGACGCTTATGCGCGACCTTCTCTGTTTAACTGACGCTTAAGCGCCAGATTTGACACTTAGGCGCCTAATCTCTTTTGCACAATTTTTCACCTTTTTGTTCCAAGTTTGATCCTTTTTCACTTCTTTAAGCATTTTTTTCATTTTTACTTGTATCTCCAAGAAAAAACACAAAAAATCCTTCCATTAAAGCGAAATAACTCCAAAATAGGTATAAAAAAGTGTCTAAAAACACTATATATTTTAGGTGTATCAAAATCTCACAAATTTAAAATGTTACTTGTCCTCAAGTGACCCTTCAATCTTTAAAAACCAAATATGTATGATATGTATATGAGTTTCTATAGGAGTTACTAAAATTTAGATTTAGAAATATAGTAGTCCAATTTAGAAAAAAATAATTAGTAAATGAGACCAACTTAAAGTTTGGAGTTTGAATGGCGGTTTTTGGCAATTTTTGGGTGGGAGTTACCCTTTTAAACTCCCAAATTTGATTCTTAAGTTCATATTTCCCCCAAAAATGAAGTAAAACTCCACCAATTTCATTCTTATGGTGTCCAATTCCTCTGATAATCCCAGAATGTGAGTGTTCAATCGACAAAAGTTTATTAGTGCGGAAGCGCAGCGAATCTTCAACAAGGTATTGATGAAGAAAAGATTGATAAAGGAACGAGGATTAGTAAATCGAGGATTGAATAATCCCTCTATGACAGTTAAAGAGATGATAGTGCAGCGAAGATGGAAAGTGCTGTGCTATATTACCGCTGCCGTGGTTGAACCTGTGGTGAAAGAATTTTATGCAAATTTGCATGGAATCAACCAGGGATTCATTTATGTACGACGTAGATGGATCACTTTCACTCCTGCATAGATCAATGAATTATACATGATCAAAAACATTCCTGTCTACCACTATTCCAACTTCGTCCCAACAAGAAACCAGATGAATGAAATTTATCAATATTTAATGGGTGAAACTGAAGACTGGGAAATGAGAGAAAATGGGTATATTAGTTTTTCTGCGACACTACTAAATCCTGTTTCGAAACACTGACACTTTTTCATTTCTGCGAAACTGTTACTGACAATGAAGTAGAATAAAGTTTCTAAAGAAAGTGCTATTCTGAATTATTGCATCCAAAGGGGATTGCCGATCTATATTGGATCAATAATTATGAAGTCAATTTTGGGCCTGATCATTTATGGATCAACTTATGGGCTTGGACACCCTTCCACAATTTTCTCGCTTTGCAGTCAGTTCCAAGTGTCCTACGAAAATTAGGAAAATGTACTTCTACCTTGGAAGCCTTTGGACCCAACTGAGAGATTCCCAGCTTTTGAAGATGAAAATGACATGATCATTATAGCAGATCAATCATCTCAGAATTCACTGCCAGTTCAACCCTTAATTCCTGACAAGACTCGGGTGATCCTACGCAGGCTCAAGAAATTGGAAAAGGAGGTACAAAATGTCATGAATGCGATTAATAATATCTCTGATTTATTCGATCATCTAGACTGGAGGATTAAAGAATATTTTGAGCACTATAGACATTTAGAAGATAGTTTGATACAACTGATGAGGTGGATGAAATTAATAGAGGAGGATTCTACTGAAGAATTTCCATATCGACCCTTCTACAACCTCTTCGTTCATGTGCAATCAATGGGTGATCTCAGAGGAGAATCTAGTATGGAATCTGATGAATAGTAGATTTATATTGCAACTTTTGATTTAGGTCTTGAGAGATCTTGGTTTGGGAAGCGATTTTAAGGCTTTTTGATACCCGATTTGATCATCTCTAGGTAAGAGCTTCACTCCAAACTAAAAATATTTGATTTTCACCATGAATTTCTTCCACATTGAGGAGATCCAAAAAATTTGAGAATGTGAAGAAAATAGTGGGAAGAAATTCATGGATCTAGTGTTGACATCTAAGAATTACTTTTGGAAACCATTATTTAAATATTCGAAGTATATTTTGGAATTTGTTTATAATTGTGATTAGATTGAAAGGGATCCACGTAAAAAGAGACAAATTGAGTTCGATGAGTCCCACTTCGTCAATGCGAAGGCTCAATTAAGATTTACTTCAGTATTTGAAGGAAAGAAGCGTATACAAGATTGAGTTTTTGAAAGTCTGGGAGGAGAAATTGAACGAGTTTTTACCAAGCGGAGGTGAGAAAATTTCTATTACACCACAAATAAAGCTATTGTAAATATTGTGAAGGAATTCTATGCCAACGTATTCTATTCTGAAGACGAAATTGTTCAAGTGTGGGGATTTCCTGTTGAATTTAATGCCGCCTGCATTAACACCTTTTACGAAGTCACAGACTCTTACAGCTGCCACTATGAATCCTTCAGTACTATGGAAGGCCCCATGATTTATGTGATTAACTTTCTCATTGATGGGAAAGGAACATGGAAGATAAAACAACGAGAAAGAGTAAATTTTTCTGCTTCCATGTTGAATGCCACCTCTAAGGCGTGGCACTATTCTATTTCCTCTACTCTATTACCGACTTATCATCATAGTGAGATAACTAGCGATATAATTATTATGAGTTTCTGTATTCAGAATAATAGAACTATAAATGTGGGGAGAAATTTTTTTAAGAACATATTGACTACGACAAGGAGTGAAACAAGTGGAGGGCTAGGACATCCTGACCTTATTTATGCACTTTGCCGACTTTCTAGAGTGAAAGCTGAAGGAGATGAGGAATGGGTTCACCCTATGAAACCCATTAGTAAAGTGAATTTGAAAACTTATGAATCCCATGAGAAATGGAGAACTGGAAGTAGGAGTCAAGAACCTTCTACCAGTAGAGATGTCCCCTCTACAAGTTATGACCTTCCACCTTCTAGTTCCCCTACTCTGACTGAGTTGATGAATGAATTGACCTTGTAGTGGAAGAGCATAAAGTTAATAAATGAAATGATTAGAGGTTTAGAATGCCGACATGATTATGATAGTGAGTACCTTCAAAGGCATTCAAAATTTGAGGTAGTTTATTACGAAGGTCAGGCCTGACACTACAGAGGTAAGCCTGATGTTACTTTCTCTGAGTGCCCCCGATATACTTAGTATCAGCCCAATCCACCTGCTAATCAAGGAGATGAAGACATAGTTTGGGATTTTGAAATTTGAATGTAATTGATGTACTTGTACTTGTACTTTTATTTTTGTAATCTTTTGTAATAGAAATGGATGTTTGTGTGTATGTGGACTTTTATTTTAATTATTATGTTGGACTTGAGTGATATGTATACTTGCATTGATAAGTGTGACTTTACAATTAGTAAATATTTTTACATCCATATTTATCGAATCTGTAACTGTTATTATGTTTTGGTACAGTTGCTGAGGAATTAAATCTTTTAGCAGCAGTATTAAATACTTAAGCATATGTAAAGTCACGGTCAAGTTTTTGGCACTGCTGCCGGGGAGTGAGTAAACAAAAAAAATTACAATTAGAGTAACAAACAAATTAGGGTTACTAGAAAGTTTTTACTTGAATTGCAACTTATTTTTATATTTAGTTAACTGTTTTACTGTGTACTGATTTCAAATTATATGCATAAATTTGGACCTGAAAATCTTATATCCTATGATTCAGAATTAGAACACACTGTTAGAAAAATTAGAAGACTGAGAAGAGAACTTAGAAATTCTGATACAATGAAAAATAACATGAACAATCAAGGAATAGAAAATGACCACTAACTAGACCCCTACGATACTATACAAATCCTACAACAAATGAAATTCACTTATCTATCCAAAATCCTGATGTAGCTGCTAATTCATTTGAGCTTAAACCTGCTATTATCCAAATGGTACAAAATAATCAATTCGGAGGTACACCAAATGAAGATCCTAATTTACATCTCGCTAGTTTTACTTTTGTGATCTTTTGTAATAGAAATGGATGTTTGTGTGTATGTGCACTTTCATTTTTATTATTATGTTGTACTTGGATAATTTTAATTTTTGTTATAAAGTTAGTGTGGTAGTTAAATGTGCATGTGTAGTATAATAGATGTTGAGTAGTATTTTGTAATGTAATGTAATTTTTTTTATTTCACATTTTAATTATAATTGTTTAATTTAGTATTGTGGTTGTGTTACGAAATATTGTGTTTATTTAATGTTTTAGTTTTATACTTATTTCAAAATTTCATTACCCAGAAAATTCTCTAATGATTTATATGTGTGGAAAGCTCCTAATATTACAGACCAAATGAAGTAAAAATCTAGAGAAGGACTGCAAAAATTTCAGAATGATGAAAATGCCTAAAATACTGAGGTATGATTTATATTTAGAGTTTTTCTTTCCACCTATATCATTTTATATTGAAAAATTTAAGTTTGGGGAGGGAAGAAAAAGATTAACTATTGGATGCCCCCTATTTAATTATTTTTAAAAATTATTTATATAATTTTATGTAGTGAATTTAATTCAGGGAACTATATTTTGCAGCTATTTAAATATTATGGTAGATTTAAAGAAATATTTTTGTAATGAGAATTGATTTTGTAGCTTAAGATATTTTAGTATAAGAGAATAAGACTTTAGTTAACTATTTAAAGTAAAGGAAACTATATTTTGAAGTATTAAGAATCTGGAAATTCATTTGAGAAGAAAAGATTGGAGCTCAATAATGTAAAAACTATGAAATATTTATAAGATAAAGGAATGCTTTAAGTTTCAAATTTAGGGAAAGAAAGGTGATGTTCAAAATCATTAAAGGCTATCCGGATATAGTAATCCTCACTTGAAAAAGGAAAAAGAAAGGATTGAAAACAATCTCTGAAAAGAAAAGAAAAATATATATGATTGAAAGAAATCCAAATCAAAAAGAGAAAAGAAAGAAAAGAACTATGGAAGTGAAGAGAAGCTTGAGGATATGCCTAATAAAAAATTGGCTTCACTAGACCTACCTAAAGGGAAAACCTAATACATTCCTAAACTTGTATTTATGGAGTAGATCTTTTACTAGTAGTGTTCCCATGAAGTTCCTATCATTTGAATATTCTAAGTGACTTAATATTGCAACATATAGTCATTCTTGAAATGAATAGAAGACTAGAACTCTTAAACTTGATGACTAGATAATCTTGTGGCTACAAGGTTAATTCAATTACTTGAATTTGTTTTTGAAATTCTCACTATGATATTTATCTAAATCAAACTTATAGTATTTCTAAATTAAAACTTTACTACAATAGATCATAACTTTTATGTATTACTAAAATTACTTGAGGATAAGTAATAGTTAAGTTTGGGGGATTTTGACCAAAGGAAAATATGTTGAGATTTTCATACCTATTTTATACTATTTTTGATGATATTGCACTTTAAAGAAAGGTATTTTTGATGTTTTGTTGCAAGAATGATAAATTAGGGTCATTGGAGCAAAAAGATGCAAAAAGGAGTGAATTTGGAGCGAAATGAACCAAAATGTGAAGATTTGAACTAGGGCACTGACGACGCCATGGACCCCACCGACAACAAGATTTTAGAAGGTCCGCCGAAGGGGCCCTCAAGGCCACCAACGGCGAGCTCGACGGTTATGTCCAACCAGGCTTTGGATGAGGACGAATTTTGGAGGTGTGCTTAGGCAACTCTTAGGAAAGCTCATCCACAACTTTAAAAGAAGATTTTTGCCAAAAATTAGAGAGGTCCTGGAGGTTAGAGAGGTCCCATTAGTGTATAGAGAATTTACTAGACTGTCAAAATTGTGTGGAATTCTTTGAGAGATTGTAAGAGTGGAGGGAAAGTGAGAGATTTCTTCGTCCTTTCCGCTACAAAGAGGAATTCTGTGTGCTGTAAAGAAATAAAGAGATTCAGAGGAATTTCGAGGAGTTTTCTTGGGGAAAAATAAGAGATAAATTTATTTATTCTTGTAGTTTGTATGACGTTGATGTTATATATGAATTCCGAGTTTTATTATGATTTCCCCATGAGATCTGAGTAGTTTTCTCTGTCTTTCTCCTTGTCTTGAGATTTGTGAAATGGTGATTTGAATTGGTGAAACCATGAAAATGTTTAAGAAATTGTGATCATCTTTTCACTTCGATCTTAATTTACTTTCAATCTAGCCAATTGATATGTTAAAATGTGTTGAGTTTTACAACTAAAGTGAAGATTACATCCAAGATTCAGGGAGGTCAAAGCCCTTGGAAGTTGGGTGCAAATAAATAAGGAAATAATATTATTGGACGTAGAATTTGAGATTTTAGAGTGACAGACTAAAATCCCTTCGGTCTTATCGTTTGGGTGCTGAAGTGTAGATGTTAGCCCTCAAGCGAGGGGAATGTGGTAGCTTTAAAGTGAGAGCCGGTATCCTCCCAGCGTAGCCGTAGGTTTAGTAAACAAGCATAGGATTAGTCAATGTTCTTTATGCCTGG
>NEWO01000704.1:120833-150866 GCA_003013225.1 Phalaenopsis aphrodite
GTGATTCTTTCCAATTGTTGACTGAGATAATACCAGCCTGATTCTTACATGTTTTCACAACAAATGGATTGGCCAAATCAAGAAGTAAATGAAGTGCATGGATTTAAATCACCACAACTTCTTCCAAAATTAAAGTTCAATACTCTCCACAACTTCCATCTAAAACTTAATTACTTATCATTTTAAGAAGAAAGATAAAGAAAACTACTTAGAATCCATGGAGTAAACAAAACTACAATTTAGTTTAAAAGAAGAAATAATTGTAAAACCAACAACAAGTCTCGATTAAAACCAAATGTAGTCTAAAACAAAAAGATAAAAACTTATCTCAAGTCCTCCACCAAACTCTTGAAGTTCCTTTGAATCTCTTCTCTTTTGCAATCACTCAAAACAAAATAACAGAAAACATAAAGTAAATAAAAAGTGGTTCCTGAAAATCTCTCTGAACTAACTCCCAGAGAAGAACTTTTAAAACTTGCCAATATTTTAAGGACTCTTTTCTAAGTCATCTCTTCTTTCTTTTATAGTTTTCCTAGAGGTGCCTTGGGATCTCTTCAAAATGTGTCTTGATTCGATGTATTTGCCTAAGAGACTCATCCTTTCAAGATAATTTTTGTCCATGGTGGTTACAACCACCTATTAAGCCAATGAGTGCCTTAAAAACCTCTTTGAAATTTATGAAAACCAATTTTACTCGTCTAGTAACTGCGAATGGTGCTTAAGCGCGGGGTCTCGTAGCTTAGACGCAGCCTTATCTGTTTAATCGGTGCTTAGGCGCCAAAACTCTTTTGCATAATTTTTCTCCTTTTTGGTCCAAATTTGATCTTTTTTCATTCCTTTAAGCATTTTTTTCATTTTTACTTGTATCTGCAAGAAAAATACAAAAATACCTTCCATTAAAGCTCAATATCTAAAAAATAAGTATAAAAATGTGTCTAAAAATACTATATATTTTAGGTGTATCAGTCACTAGGTAAAATCTCTGGGGGGTAACTATTAATTGCATTAATAAACTGCCACAGTTGATTTTTTATATTCTTTCTTGTTGCCCCTTAACTTTTGAACTCACTCTCTATTTGAATCACAACCTTATCCATCGATAATCCTATGGGTTGAAGTTAAATTGAGGATGACTGTAAATTGATTTAATAATCTGCCCGAGTTGGTTTTCCATATTCCCTATTGCGGTCACTTGACTTTTTAGCTCACTCTCTCTTTGAATAACAACCTCTTCTAATAAATCCTTCTCCTCATTCTGTGGGCTAAAGTTAAAATTTTTAGGAAAAAAAAGTTCATCGCTAAAATCACCTTGACTATTCCAATTTCATGTCTGATTAAATTGATTATCTTCCCAAAATTGGTTTTCTCCTCCAAAATTAGTATTACAGTTATAGCTTGAATAATTTTCCCAACCTGGTTTGTAATAATCAGAATAAGGATTATATATTTTATGGTTAGTTTCAATATAGTTAGGCTCAATAAATTGTCCAAATGAATTTTCCTGAATATTTAGGGGAATTTGATGATAACTTTTTATATGTTGATCTAACTTCCTTGCAATATCTGCAACCTGAATATTAAAATAGTAAGCATATCTTCTTGAAAATTTACTCCTCTCTTAAGGTTTATTCTATTGAAGCTACTAGCATTACAATCAAAATCTGAATATTCATTATATTGTCGATCTACCAGTACATTAAATGCATGGAGTCTTTTCTGATTCATCACCCTCCTAAAAGTTCTCTTTAAATCTGAGTCATAAAATTCAAGGCCTGCAGCCCCTAAACTACACATACAAATTTAAAGCCTTACTAATAGGATAGATATAAAAAATATTTTTGGTATTTTGGATTTTTTATACAATAATTAAACACACTATATGATATTATAGTTTCCAAATCTAAGACTTACAAGTTTAACTAAATTTTTCTAAATTTATTATTAAAACTTCCCCGACAACGACGCTAAAAGCTTGATGCACCCCAAGTGGTGCTATTTTTCTATGTTTTTTATGTCAATTAATTCCCCTGAGAAGGTGTAAGAACTTGACCCGACCTGCAGTTACGCAGTAATTTAACTTTCAAAAGACAACAAAAAATTTGATCCAATTTATATGTTGCAGCTAATATGTAAAATCAAAATATTTTAAAATTTAGAAATTAGTGCGCACACTATGTGCTCTATGCAAGTGCACATATCACTTCAAGTAATATAGGGCTTTCTTTAAAAACCCCAGTATCGATCCCACAAAAAAGCAAGGTAAGATATCCCTTAGGCTAATTCTAGTCTACTACTGTAAGCAATTAGTTTGGAATTTTGATTAAAGTGGTTTTAATGTATGTTAAAGAAACTAAGTTTACTAAGTTTGGTGATAAAGAGTTCAAATTTAAGAAAGTATCCTTCCCACTACAATGAATTTTAGGATAATGATAGAGATAAATTATTTGAATTTGTATTGTGCCAAATAGGAGCAGTTTTAACACTCTACCCTCGGTCAAGTGTTATAAAGAATCATTGGCTAAACTTAGGTTTAATCCCTAAATCTGTGTTTAGGCTAGGAGGATACCGAATCTCACTCCAGAGCTCCCACTTCCCTTCCCATAAATGCTAACTCTCACTTTAGTTCTTAAACACTAAGAACAAGTTGGGGATTTTAGTCTGTCACCCTAAAATCTTAAATTCTAATCCCAACAATGTGTATTTCCCTATTTATTTGCATCCAATTCCATGAACGACATACTCCTTCATGAACTTTATTGTAGTCCATTTTCCAGATCGTATGTTTCACATTAATTTTAACATTTCAGTTAGCCAGATTTAAATTAAATGAAGAACGGAGTGAAAAATCATCACAATTAATTAACATTTAAATGACACAACCAAATTATCTCTCCATTTCATCATATCTCATTGCAGGGAGAAAGACAAAGAAGACTACTCAGAATTCATGAGGAAGATACGACAAAACATGAATTTTATATATAGAAATAAGTTTACAAAACAAAGAAATGAAATAACACAACTTATCTTAAACTCCGCCTCAAGCAATTCCCTTGAAGTTCCCTTGAACCACTTTCTATTTTTACAATTAACACAAAATTCTCTCTTATAAGTGTAATTAAGAAGAAGCCTTTCACCTTCCCTCTCCTCTTACAACTCTTCAAGAAAATCCTCTCCACAAATAAGAATTTGCACTACACTTACACACACTCACACAAACACACCCACACGCACACACACACACACGCCCTCGCACACACACACACACAATGAGAGGCGCTAACCCCTCTCTTTTAATGAGGTACAAAATCCCTCCATTTTCTCAAGAGACACACCACTTCACTTTAAGAGACACATCTCTTCACTCCAAGTGTCTAAACTCATAGAATCATTACAAGAGACACATCTCTTCATTTAAAAACCACTCCTTAACTCTAAGAGACACATCCATTCGTTTAAGAGCCATTACAAGTGTCTAGATGTATTAAATCACTTCATGGGGTGTTTGAATCACTTGGGAGCCTTTTAAAACATAAAAAATCATCAAAAATCTGTCCATAATCATCCCGGGCACCGTCAGCGCCAATCTGGGTGCCTTTGGTGCCATTTTTTGTTGCATCTTTAAACTCAGGTGTTGTTGGCGCTGGTCTGGGCGCCGTCAGCACCGATATGTAGTAGCTCTTATATTTTGCTCTGTTTGGCTTCATTTTGCCCCATTTTAGTTGTGTTTAGTTCCTAACAGGTATACCTACAAAATAAGAATGAAAAAAACCTTCTTTAAAGTGTAAATTCATTCAAAAAAAATGAGAAGTGAGAAGTAGATTAAGCATAGAAAGACAAATCGAAATGCATCAGACCATAATTTTCTTTCTTACTCGTTTTAGCTCTAAATTGCACTGTTTTTGCTTCTTTTTCACCAAAAGTCCATTTATTGTACCTGAAGTAAAAAAAAAAAAGCAAAATACCTTCCTTTAAAGTGCAATATCACCAAAATGAGTATAAAATATATGTCTAAAAGTACATATATTTTTGGTACATCAATCACCGAAAGAGGGAGTGCAAATAAATAATAAGATAAGTTTTGATGGGCATAGAACTGGTTAGTTCTAGAGAAATAAGCTAGATTATTATCAATTTAATTTAAGGTTTAGTACCTTTACGCAGGGATTTTACCATCATGGTGGCATAGAGGTGAGAGGCTAGATAGTTCTGATGCAGGGTTGAGATTTGAAGGAATCGACCTTAAGTTAGCCAATGTTCTTTGCTAGCACCGAGAGGTGGTAAAGAATAATGTATGCTTCTATTTGTCACAATACATCAATTTTGTCTTAAATCATTTGAATCCTAAATAGATTAAAATTCTCTTTGTAAGGGGAAGGTTTTTCATAATATCCAAACTCGTTGTTATATTTTATTAAGCAATTACATTTAGTTGTTACTTTCTTTACTAGTAAATTTTAGTAAGCATATCATTTTAGACCTCTTATCTGCTTAATTTGTAATTTAAATAGAGTTTATAAAATATAATTTTAAGAGTTACCACATTCCTCGTGGGATCGATACTGAGTTTTTAAGGAAAATCCTATATTACTTAAAATGATACATATACTTGCGTAGTACCCCTAGTGTGAAAATCTATAATAAATTATTATATTTATTCACACTGACCACTAAATATAATTTGAGACATATTTTCTGGCAAAATTAAGGAGATTAAAAATACAAGTAATTGCAACTCGGGTCATGTTTTTGACGTCATTGTTAGGGAATGCGACGAACTTTTTTGACTTACAATTTTATTTGAATTGTAAATTTTTAAATTAAATTAAAAAAAAATGAAAAAAAAAGAAATTGGAAAAAAAATTTAAAATAAAAAATTCAAAAAATATATTTTCATTTTCGGCGTGCTATTTTATTTTGAGCAATTTTATTTTTAAATTGCTTATGCGTAGTTTTGGACCTAAAGATTTAGTGCCTTACGATTCTGAATTGGAACAAACTATTAGAAAAATTTGAAAACAATGAAGAATTCATAATTCTCAAGAAATTACTAACATATCGCAAAATAATATTGAAATTCAAACAGCTGACAGTGAATATCATAATATACAAAAACTTTTAAGGTATTATGCGAACCCTACAGTAGATGAAATTCATTTAAGTATTCAAACTCTTACTGTAGAGGCTAACTCATTTAAACTTAAACCTTCAATTATACAAATGGTACAAAATAATGAGTTTGAAGGAACACCATCTGAGGATCCCAATTTACATTTAGCTAGCTTTTTATAGCTGTGTTCTACATTTAATTATGATGACATATCAAATGATGTCGTTAGCCTTAGAATTTTTCCTTTTTCATTAAGGAATATAACTAAGATATGGTTAAATTTATTAGCACTTGAATCTATTAGAACTTGAGGCGATTTAGCTAAAAATTTTTTGGCTAAGTAATTTCCACCATTAAAAACTGTGAAGTTTAGTAATGATATTACTTATTTTACTCAGTATGAAGGAGAGTTTATTTGTGAAGCTTGGTAAAGATTTAAGGAACTCCTTAAAAAGTTTCCACATCATGCTTTACCAGACTAGTCAATCATTCAAACATTTTATAATGAGTTAGTAGGATCTCTTAGATTTATTATAGATGCTGCTACTGGAGGTTTATTAATGTCTAAACCCTCTGATGAGACTTATTCATTAATTAAAGAAATGTCTACAAATAATTTTCATTGGCCTTTTGATAGGGTAAATCCTAAGAAAGTAGCCAGTATTCATGATAACGTTGTTATTTCAATGATTGCAAGTTAAGTTACTGCATTTCTAAAAAGACAGACCAAATTGGAGTGAATTTTTCTCCATTCATTAGGAAAAATGATTGATTCTCATACTTCATTAAAAACTATAAACACTATCAACATACCCAATAACCCATATTCCAATTATTACAACCCAGGTTGGAAAAACAGTCCTAACTTTAATTGGAACAACAATCCTAGTGGTAGAAGTCAACAATGAAAGAATGGTAATGTAAACCCATTAGGAAATTGGAAAAACCAGGGTATCCTCCTGAATTTAATCAACAATTTAAGGAGAAGAAGTTGTCTAAAGAAGAAGTGGTGTTGCAGATGGGCAATTATTTACAAAGTCAATGTGCAACTATTAAAATATTGAGAATCAACTAGGACAAATTGCTAACGCACTTATCAGTAGGCCTCAGGGAACACATCTAGTATTGTAAAGAACAACCCTAAAGACAAAATTAAAGAGCTAGAGCAATTTAAAGCAATCCAGCTAAGGAGTGGAAATGAATTAAATGTTGGAGTTCAAAAATAGATTGAAGTTGAGAGAGAAGTTAAAGAAATTGAGAGATCTAAAGAAAATATTCTTAAGGAAGTAGAAACACCTAACTCTCCAACAAAGATTAATTCAGAAAGTCCTCCACCACCTTTTCCTCAAAGGCTTAAATAAAAAAAATTGGATCAACAATTTTCAATTTTTTTTGAAATATTCAAGAAGCTTACAATTAATTTCCCTTTTGCTAAGGCTTTGGAACATACGTTAAGTTATGCCAAATTTATTGAAGAAGTTTTAAATAAAAAGAGGAAGTTTGTAGATAATGAGACAATTACAGTTAGTGAAGAATGCAATGTAATAATTTAGAAAAAAAACATCTTCAAAAACTTAAAGATCCTGGTTGTTTTATCATAACTTGTGCAATTGAAGAAAAATTTGGTGGAAAAGCTTTATTTGATTAGGAGTGAGCATTAACTTTAGGCCACTATCGATATTCAAGAGGTTAGGTAGTTGTCCCACTACTGCATCCCTACAATTAGCAGATCAATCTATCACTTATCCAAAAGGGTTTATAGAAAATATGCTGGTTAAAGTGAATAAATTTATCTTCCCTGTTGATTTATTGTATTAGATATGGAAGAAGATAAGGAAATTCCTATTATTTTAGGGAGACCATTTCTTGCTGATGTGCAAAAAGGGGAATTAACAATGAGAGTGAATGATCACATTTGTTACATTTAATGTGCTTAAAGCAATGAAGTATCTTGATGGAAAATGTTAAAGAATCATTAAAAAGGCTTTGGTGGACATTAGCTGATATTAATGGAGTCAATCCTCCATACTATGGTTGCAGGAGGAATAGTGCTAGGGCATAAAATTTCTGAAAATGACATTGAAGTTGATCCGGAGAAAATTCAAGTTATTGTCGAATTGCCACCACCTGCTAGTATGAAGTGAATAAAGAGTTTTCTACAACATGTTGGTTTATACAGACATTATATTAAAGCTTTTTCAAAAATTTCCTAGCCTTTATGAGAGCTTTTAGAAAAACAAGCGAACTTTGATTTTAATGATGAATGCTTATATGCCTTTAACTTATTAAAAGAGAAATTGATCATTTCATTTATTATTGTTTCACTCGGTTAGACAAAATCTTTTAAATTAATGTGTGTTGTAGTGATTATGCTATAAGGGATGTTTTAGGACAGAGATATGACTAAATGTTCAAAGTGATATACTATGCTAGTAAAACCCTTAGTGAGGCTCAAATTAATTACAATACCACTAAAAAGGATTTATTAGCTATAGTGTTCGCTTTTGTTAAATTCAGATCTTATCTTATTGGAACCAAATGTATTGTGCATACTGATTATTCTGCTATAAAGTTTTTCATGATGAAGAAGGATGCAAAGCCATGGTTATTAGATGGGCCCTTCTCATGCAAGAATTTGATTTTTAAGTTGTGGATAGGAAGGGTAATGATAATTAAATAGCTGATCAACTGTCAAAGCTTAAACAGGAAAATAAAAATGATTTAAATGAGGAAATTAATGAGAACTTTCCTGATGAACAATTATATGGGATTAATGAATGTCAAATTCCGTGGTATGTTGTTATAGTGAACTACTTAGTAATATTTTACCTTATAGATTAGATATCCATCAAATTAAGAAGTTCATTTATGATTTAAAATTTTACTTTTGGGATGACCCTTATTTATATGAACAATGCAAGGACTTAATTATTCAAAGATATGGGTCATTAGAAGAAACTCAAGAAATTATTCAAAATGTCATAAATTAGATTTTAGGAGACATTTTGGAGTGGATAAAACTACATTTAAGATTTTACATTTTATTAGCCTACATTATTCAGGGATTATAATGATTATATAAAAAGATGTTATCGATGATGTGCGGTTTGTTGTGTGTTGCTTTTGTAAATATTTTTTAATAATACAAAACACACATGACAACACTAATATTAAATGTGAAATTCAATCCCAATAAAATTATATTTGGTAAAAATAATTTTATCTTTTAAAATCTTTAAATTGCCAAAGCCTTAATAATAACACAAGTATGCGTATCACACAAGCAATAAAGGGTTCTAATAGAGTCCTAATTATTGATCCCACAGGGAGTTAGAAATTCTTATGACTATAATGTAAAATAAAAAATTCAAACTACAAAACTTAAGTACAAAATTCAAATCTAAAGTAATTGAGTGTATGAAAAATAAAATGTAGTTTAAAAGAACTAAGTTAACTAAACTATTTGCTAAACTTTAAAAGCAAACTTATAAAACTAAACAAAGTTTTGTGATGAAGAGTTCAAATTTAAGAAAGCATCCTTACCCTTTACAATGAGTATATGAATTGTGAAGAAATNTATATATATATATATATATATATATATATATATATATATATATATATATATATATATATATATATATATAAATATAATTATATTATACCAAATAGGAGCAATCCTATTCTTTACACTCTTTCAAGTGTATAAAAACATTGATTAATCCAGAGTTCATTCCCTAACTCTATGGTTATGTTGGAAAGATAATCCAGAGTAGGGAGAAGGATAAAGAAGATTACTCAGAATTCATGAGAATGAAACAACAAAACACAGATTTCATATATAAAAACAAGTACACAAAACAAACAAATAAAAGACACAAATTATCTCACACTCCTGCCTAAGCAATTCCTTAGAAGTTTCCTTTAAGCACTTTCTCTCTTTACAAGCACTCTCACTTCTCTCTTAGAAATGTGATGAAGACGAAATCTCTCACTTTTCCTCTCCTCTTACAACCCTTAGAAGAAAATCTCTGAGTCCCTCACTCTATCTCATGCCTTACTCTACTCTCTCTCTATCTCCTCTTACAACCCTCCACACCCTCTCTTTTTAATTAGGGGCTGCCTCCTCTAAAAAAGAATTTAAAATTTCCTCCCAAATTCTCTACAAATATCACACATTTTGAATCCCAAAAGACATGTCCATTCATTCAAGAGACATATCCCTTCATTCAGAGCCATACAAAGTGTCTAGATGTATTGATCACTCCATGGGGCAACATTTGAATCCTTTGAAATCCACTCAAAATTCATCTTGAACTGCCTTAATCCATCAAATATCATCTCTGGTACTTCTGGCACCAATTTTGGCACCTAAGGCGCCAAGTTTCTTAAATGTGCGCTGTTCTGGTTTCTAACACTTCAGGCACCGATTCTAGAACGTCAGCCACCACTTCTCTATGTAGTGGTGCCTCTGACACCAGTTTTGGTGCTTCAGGTGCCAATTCTTTGTAATTTGGAGCCTCTGGCACCAGTTTTGGCACCTCAAGCACAAAAATTACAAAGTTCTCTATCTTGGCTCCAAATTTATTCCTTTTTGCTACTTTTGCTCTAAATGACAAAAATTGATATACCTACAACAAAAACATGAAAATACCAATATCACTAAAATTAAGCATAAAATGTATACTTAAAATAACACATCATTTTGGTGTATCAATTAATGTCAATGAGTAGGCAATATTTTTGCAAGAGATGAAATGCCCCTAAATTTTACTCTTGAGGTTGAAATTTTTGATGCTTGGGGATTTTATTTTATGAAACAATTTGTAACATCTTTTGGAAATATTTATATTTTAATAGCTGTGGATTATGCTTCTAAAAGGATTAAAGAAGTTGCTTTACCTCACTGCAATGCTAAAAGTGTAGCAAAATTTTTAAGAAAGAATATTATCACAAGATTTGGAATGCCTCGAGTTATCATTATAGATGAGGGAAGTCATTTTTGGAATAAAATGATTGAAACATTATCTAAAAAATTCAGGATTAAACATCATATTACCACAACTTATCATCCTTAGACAAGTGGTTTAGATGAAGTATCGAATCAAGAAATTAAAAGAATATTAGAAAAATAGTAAATCTTAAAAGGACGGATTTGTCTGCTAGACTTGATAATGCTTTATGATCCTATAGGTCTGCTTATAAAACACTTATAGAAATGACACCATATAGGCTCATATACAAAAAAGCATGTCACTTGCCAGTTGAGGTGGAACATAAAGCTCACTAGGAAATTAAAGAGTTAAATTATAATTTGAAAGATGCTGAAGAAAAGGTATTATTGCAATTAAGTGAGCTTGATGAACTGAGAAATTAAGCTTATTAGAATGCAAAAAGTTATAAGGAGAAAATAAAATTTAGGCATGATCAGAAAATTTTGAAAAAGAATTTTGATCTTGGGCAAGAAGTATTACTTTATAATTTAAGATTGAAATTATTTCTAGAAAAAAATTAAATCAAAATGGTCAAGACCAATTATTATGGTAAGCACATATCAATATGGAGCGATTGATATTGAAGATCCAAATACTAGGAGAAAGATTAAGGTAAATGGACACAGATTAAAAGCTTACAGTGGAGAGGGTCCTGTATTTGAAGAGATCACAATGCTGAGTCAACCCTGATCAAAACATTGGTTATGTCGGGCTGACGTTGTTAAACCAAGCCCTTTGTGGGAGGCAACCCATATTTATCGATTTGATTTAGATTTGAATTATTGTTATGAGTATTATACAATTTTGTCGGCATAAAACATTATTATATTAAAGGACTTGAAAAGTAGAAGAAAGAAATTTGAGAATTGAGTATACTGCTTTGGCGCTGTAGCACCACAATACAAATAATTTCTTAAAACTGCCAAAAATTCGATTTCCTTTCTTCTTCCTCTATATAAAAAAAGCCTAGGAAGGGATTCAAAATATCCCTACAACATTCCTAAGTATTTTTCAGAGATTTGAGATTGGAAATTTCATTTGAGAGATCATGGAGAGCAATGACAATGGGAGATTTGAAGATTTGAAGTCGGTGCATAAGGATGCTCTGACCTAGTTTAATGAATATGTTACATTAAGTTTGGGGTGCTTCATGGACAAACTTGAGAAGATTGAAGGTGAGATTTCTCTTTTGCATACAAAGGTCAAAAAGTTATTTCACTAATACAAGTATATGGATTGACAGTTGAAACTGCAATTCAATAGTTTAGCTTGTTTCCAAAATAATCAAGTGACTATGTATAACACCAGTGGATTGATGATAAATTTGCTAAGGAATGTTCTCGTGCTCCTTTGTACCATTGCTACGAACAAAATTGTTTGGTGAGTGAAATGGAGAATATCATCACTAATCAAGAGTGGTTATAAAGGATGTTTTTATATAGATATTTCTATTTTATGTGTTATGTGATTCCATGTGGTGTGCCTATCATATTTGTATTAAGACTTAGTGTGGTTTTTATTGTCTTTAGAATATGAACATATGATGATGTCTATGTGGTTGTTTTGTATGTATTGAACCTATAGTTAATGAAAGAAAACAAGTTCTGTTGTGTTGAGAAAAATTGGCCTTATGTATTCATATTGGAATTTGCAAATTTGAAATTTTGGAATGACGACGAACTCAATAACTATAAATGTGGTCTTTAAAAAATGAAGAATAGCCTTTCTACATCTTAGTGTTTTTATTTCCCTTTTAAACATAATCTTTTTTTTTTAAATCTGGATGGGTATCAACGACGCTATAATCCCACTTTTGGGCCCTATAGCGCCATTCATCAGGCTATGCAGGGCGCTATAGCGCCATTGCCTGGCGCTATAGCGCCAAACTAACTCGTTAGTCATTTCAAGAGCCAATAATAACGTTTTTTGTTGTTTTCACCCTTCGTTCGTCTCCTTCCTCCATTTTTCCGCCTTTTTCTCCCCTATGGTTTCATTTTGAGCTGGATTGGCTTGTAGTTAAGCCTCTAAACTGTGGATTTCCTCATCTTTGGGCAAGATCTTCACCTTGGCTTCAAAAAATTTTGATTTGATGATGGATTTCATCCACATTGTGGATTAGACCAAAAATTTTAAAACTTGATGAAAATAGTGTGAAATCCATCATTGAATGATTATTTATGTATAGATTGTGTTTTTAGGAGCGTTTTGGAGTCGAGTTTGTGATTTTTGGAATATATCTTGAAAATTTATAGATTAATCATGGCTCCTAAAATGAAGAAAGGTTAGGAAAAAAAACTTTTGATTCTGTTAAGTTTGCCAGCGCAAAAGCATAAAATAGGTATGCTGATATGCAATAAAAGAAATTGATTGAAAAATGCAATTTCTTATGTTCTGGCAAAAACAATTTAGTAATTTATTGCAGAGCGATGGTGGGAAAACTTTTGTTTTTTCACTGCCATATCTGTAGTTTTAGCTATATGAGAGTTCTAAGAAAACTTGCTAGATGAATCTGATGTTTTAGGTTATGTACGATGGCAATACATAGATATCCGTTTTGTTTGTATTAAGCACATTTACAAGCTGCATAGTGTTCCGACCTGCTTCTTTTCTAAGTTCCACTCCAATGATGATGAATTTGATGAGATTATGGGATTTTTAACTTAAGAAAATGGAGTCTAGAAGATTAAAAATGGGCAACGAGTAAGCTTTTCTTTTTCAAAACTTTTTGTTCATTTTCAAGCATTGAACTATTTCATATATGGTAGATTACTGCCTACCAACCATTTTAGTGAGGTAACCCGTGAGAGATCCATGATGCGTCCTAGTGTGTGTTATTTTTCAGCATATTTTATGTCATTTTAAATCCCTAGTAATAGTGTCAAAAATTTGACCTGTCCCAAACTTACGCAGTACATTAGGTTAAAAAAATATGGCCAAAATCTTGACCCAATTTATATTAAGTATTTAATGTGCAAAATTTAAATGTTATATAAAATATATAAAATAATTCACACACTAGAGGTTCTACGCAAGTGCACATATCACTTTAAATAATATAGTTTTCCCATAGAGAAGCGGAGTAAGAAATCCCTTAGGCTAATTCTAGTATACTATATCAAGTCTTAGTTTCGAAGATGGAAACTCTTATTTTAATAACATAAATCACAATATTCAAACTATAAAAATTAAAGCAAGGAAGACAAGTTAAAATGGGTCTAATGAATGCTAACAGAAATATAACTAAAAGAACAAAGTTTACTAAACTAATTTCTAAACTTCAAAGTTAAATTTACTAAGACTAAAGAAAGTTTTGTGACAAAGAGTTCAAATTTAAGAAAGCATCCTTCTCATTTACAATGAATACATGGTTAGTGAAGTAATTAAAATTATTTAAAATTATACAAAAAAAAATTATTATGCTAAATAGGAGCAATCATATTCTTTACCCTCTGTTAAGTGCATAAAGAACATTGACTAATCCAGAGTTTGGTTACTAATTCCAAGGTTAGTTTGAGAGGATGCCGACTCTCACTCCATAGCTCCAACTTCTCCCTAGCCTGAGGGCTAACAATCTTACATTAGTTTCCAATCAACTAAACTAAATTGGGGATTTTAATCTATCACCTTAAAATCTAAATTCTGCTTCCAATAAACTATATTTCCATATTTATTTGCACTCAACCTCGTGGATTACATTCTCACCCATTAAATTAAATGTGACTCTTACTTGTTCTATAAAGCATAGCTTTTTCGGATCTTATGTTTCTCAACAAATTTTAACCTTTCAATTGGTCAACTCAAAAAGTAAATGATTATCAAAGTTCAAATCATCAAAATTTATTGACATTAAAATTCTTTCATAACAAAATTAATTATTCACTAAACCAAATCTCATTGTAGGGAGAAGGATAAAGAAGAATACTCAGAATTCATGAGAAGGATATGACAAAACACGAATTTCATATATAAAAACAAGTTTACAAAATAAAGAAAGAAAAGAATACAACCTATATCACACCCCTTCCCAAGAAAATCCCTTGAAGTTCCCTTTAAGCACTTTCTCTCTTTACAATCAAAGTCAATTCTCTCCTGGAAATGTAATGAAGAAGAAATCTCTCACCTTCTCTCTCCTTTTACAACCTTAGAAGAAAATCCTCTTATCTTCAAAGCCTTCCTCTCATTCTCATGCTCTAGACTCCTCTCCTTTTTTAATGAGGGGCTGCCTCATTTCAAAAAGAATTCAAAATTCCCTGCCAAATTCTCTCCAAAAGTCAAACCTTTTGAATCCCAAAAGACATGTACATTCATTCAAGAGACATATCCATTCATTAAAGAGTTTTCAAAAGTGTCTACATGCATTGAATCCCTATATGAAGCATTTGAATTATTTGGATCCTTCAAAATCCGCTCAAAATTTGTCCCGAATAGCCTTAAAACGTCTTATATCATCTTTCGCGCTTTTGGCTCTAGTTCTAGCACCTCAGACGCTAGTTCTCTAAATGTGCCTCTAGTGCCATTTTGGCACCTCTAGAGCTTGTTCTCTGGATTCTAGCAGCTCAGGCACTAGTTTTGGAAGCTCAGGTGCCACTCATCAACAACTCGACCGTTTTGCTCCGTTTGACTCCGTTTCAGCTCCATTTCACCCTGTTTCAGTTGCATTTCGCTCCTAACAGATATTCCTACAAAATGAGCATGAAAATAAACTTCTTTAAAGTGTATTTTTATTCCAAAGCATGTGAGAAATGTAAACTATATTAAGCAAAGAAAGACCTATCAAATGTGCCACATCAGGAATTTTCTTTCTTGCTCATTTTTACTCCAAATTGCACCATTTTTGCTTCATTTTCTTCTAAAATCCATTTCTTGTACCTGAAACAAAAAATATGCAAAATTCCTTACTATAAAGTCTAATATCCTTGAAAATCATTAAAATTGAGCATAAATTATAATAAAAAAGTAGGTAATTTTTAGGAGTGTCAAAATCCCCCAAACTTAAATGTTACTTATCCTCAAGTGACCTTTTTACTACATAAAAGTATGAATTATGATAGAGATGAACTTATAAACTTCTATACTTTAGTTGAGTAAATAAAATAGTATAATTTAAGAAAAACTTTTAATAACTTAGATTAAAACTTAAAGTGTTAAGAATACTTATTAATCAAATCTAACATTTCAGAATCTCCATTCATTTCAAGAAGAACTTTAATTTGTTATATCAACGATACTTAGTATATCCATATGAAAAATAATTTCATAGAAATACTTTACTATTAAGGGTGCTAATACTCAAATACAAGTTTAGAAAATGTAATAAAACCTTTTTCTCAAGTCGATTCAAGTGAAGCCAATTTTTGATTTGCCATCTCCTCAAGCTTCTCCTCATATTCTTTTTTTTAATATTCAGGATATTTTCAATCCTTTCTTTTCTTTTCTTTTTCAAGTGTTGAACTTAAATGCCCTCTTCTTAAAGTTAAAACTTTTTATCTTTCTTTACTTTATAAATTCATATTAGTTTTGAAGATTTTTTATTAAAGTCTCATTCTTTTCTTAGTACATATAACTCTAAGATTCTTTATACTTAAAAAATATAATTTCCTTTACTTTATATAGAAAAACATAGTCTTATACTTCAATACCAAATATCTTTAACTTTAGAGTTGACCTTCGTTATTAAAAACTTTTACCTAAATTTACCATAACATTTATAAATATAAATATAGTCCTTTAAAGTTAAACTCCAATATCCAAGGTCATGCTAAATTAATTTAAAAAATATATTTAATTGAGGACAAACAAAATTTAGTTTACTTCTTTTTAAAAGAAAATTTTCTTTCCCCAAACTTAAATTTTTAAATATTTTACACTTAATTCCATAAAATGTAGTAGGAAGAAAAAGTAAAAGTTGAATCTACTAACTACTACAACATCCTATAAAATTCATATAAGTGCATAATTAGGATAGAATGAAGTAGCAAGAAGTAAATCTAGCCTATAACATGCTTGCAATAATATTAAACTAAAAGGAGGTATACTAACTTTAAAATTTAATTTTCTTCCTACCCCTAAACTTGATTTTAAACATGTATAACATTCAATACAAAAAATATAAGCATGAAGAAAAATAGTTCAGAAATTCTATCTATCACAAACTTCTACAAGTATTCATCAGGACATAATAATTTGCAATAGAAAGTAAGTCTAAACTAAAACATACTCGATAAAATATAAAGATAGGTCTAACAATAAAAACAGGTATTGACATAGGAATTTATTTATTTATGTGTTCTCCAAATCTTTATATTATTGTAACACAAACACAAACACACATGATAAATGGGGTCAATTCTTCCTTTAACTCATTGCATCTCACTAACTTACTTCCAATTTCTAACAGAATCATTATATAAATATATTGAGTACTTATAAATAATTTTATAGATTCTAATCCCAAAGATAAGATTATCCCTAATATATTGGTTCATGTGCACCAACCTCAGGCATCACCTTATTCCAATAATTAAGCACCTTTAGCAATTATAAGGATAGTGTAAATTCATCCACATGATACTCATCAAATAGGTTAACTACCCTTATCAAATGAAAATTAAGTCAGAGAAAAGAAGTAACATAATTGAGATGGAATTGTCGCTGTTAAAATTAATGACGTGTCTTGTAAAACTCAAGTCCGGGTGAAACCCAAGTTGTAGTGGATTCGTCAATCCAACTAATACAAGAGAATATATAATTCTAGCCATAATAAGAAGTTAAGGAATCACCTCCCTCAAAATACACAAAGATCTAATCAAACCACTAACAATATAAACATCTACCAATCATCAATCAAACTGAACAATCTACACTAAAGCAAACACAATACAATACTAACAATCATAACTCTCAAGCACACTAAATCAAACCACACTGATAAATATGATTTGCCTCCCATAAAGCTATTTGTTTAATGTTGCCAGCCCAACAATTGATTCCACCTGGATCAAAATTCTATTTAATTAATCCTTGATCAATCACCCAATCTTTTCCAGATACAGGGATACCTACAAAGTCCTCGAATTTAAATTTTTCCTTCAACTCTTCCTTTTTTAATTGATTCATATCCTTGTTCCTCAAATTTATTTCTAGATCAAATATTCTTCTAGTGATTTTATCAAATTTCACATTAATATCATCCTTAAATTTAATAAGAAATGGATCTTTATAAGATGCTTCATGTTCTCCCAAATTTTGGATCAGATTCTCTAGATACTTCAAATTCTAGATCAAATTTTTCTAGGTTACTCTTTTGTTCAGGGATGTATTTCCATTCTTCCCCTTAGTACTGAGTAAATGGTAGAGGTGATCTTTCTATATTTATCTTAGTTGACGAAATAGGTTTTTTGAATTTTTTAGGAATTTTTTCCAATGGTTTTTCAATCTCCTTATCCTCATTTCTCAACTCAAAGTTTTTTTGAAGCATATCCTCAATTCTCTTTTAAATATTTGTTTGACAATTTTAAATTGCTCATCATTCATCTCCTTAGGGTTTATCTCAGGGTCGCTAGGTAAAACATCTAGGGGTAACTATTAATTGCATTAATAATCTGCCCCAGTTGGTTTTCTATATTCCTTATTACAACCTCTTAATTTTCCAGCTCACTTTTTTAACTTTCCAACTAACCCACCAATTGAATCTCACCCTTTTATAATAGGGACTCCTTCTCCTCATTATGTGGTTTAGAGTAAAATCCACGAGGAAAAGAAAGTTCATTATTATAATAACCAAAATTATTCCAACTACATGTCCGATTAAATTGATTATCTTCCCAAAATTGGTCTTCTTCTCAAAATTTATTATTCCTGTTAAAACTTAAATGATTTTTCCAACCTAGATTGTAATAATCATAATAAGAAATATGTATCTCATGGTCAGTTTTAATCCATTGTCTAAATGAATTTTCCTCAATAATTAGGGTTTCTTGAGGATATCTTTCTATGTATTGATCCAACTTCCTCTCAATATCTGCAACCCGAGAAATTAAAATTGTAAGCATATCTTCTTAAAAATCTTTCACTCCTTTGGGGTTTACTCTTTAAAAGCTACTAACATTATAATACAAATTTGAATATTCATTATATCATTGAACTGCCATTTCTACATTAAATTCATGGAGTCTTTCTAAATCTCTCCCAAAAGTTCTCTCCAAATTTGACATGTAAAATTTAAGGTCTGCAGCTCCTGAACTACACATACAAATCTATAGACTTAACTAATAGGACATTTATCAAAAATATTTTTGGTAATTTGGATTTTTTAAAAAATAAACACATAATAATTAAACACACTATATAATAATACTATAAATTCCAAATCTAAGTCTTACAGGTTCACCAAAAATCTCCTAAAGTTCTTACCGTAGCTTTCCCAGCAACATCGCCAAAAACTTGATGCATCTCTAGTGTGTCCTTTTTTTCTGCATGTTTTATGTCAATTTAAATCCCCTATAATAGTGCTAGAAACTTGAACTGTCCCAAACTAACACACTAATTTAGCTTCCAGAAGTATGACCAGAATCTTGACCCAATTTAGATTAAGTATTTAATGTGAAAAATTGAAATGCTATATAAAATAGTTCACACACTAAGGGTTCTACACAAGAGCATGTATCAGCTCAAATAATATAGGGCTTTCTTTAAAAACCCTAGTATCGATCCCACCGAGAAGAGCAGTAAGAAATCCCTTAGGGTAATTCAAGTCTACTATTATCAAGCCTTAGTTTGGAAGATGGAAATTCTTGTGTTAATAACAAAAATTATAATATTTAAACTATAAAAATAAAAGTAAGAAAGACAAGTTAAAACTGGTTTAATGAATGCTAACATAAATGTAACTAAAAGAACCAAGTTTACTAAACTAATTTCTAAGCTTCAAAGCTAAATTTACTAAGACTAAAAAAACTTTTGGGACAAAGAGTTCAAATTTAAGAAAGCTTCCTTCCCCTTTACAATGTGTACATGGTTAGTGAAGTGATGCGGGTGGATTTAGTGTGTTAATTTTGTAAATATTTTCAATATTAAAAAATACACACGACAGATACAATAAAAAATATTAAAATTAATCAAAATAAAATAACCTCAATTAAAATATTTTTACTTTTAATAATCTTTAAAATGCCAAAATTCCCTTTAAAAATTATGCAAGTATACGTATCACTCAAGTAAAAAAGGGCTCTAATGGAGTCCTAGATATCTATCCCACAGAGAAGTTGGAAATGCCTGTAAATAAGTTCCTATGATTATACTGTAAAGTACTATTTTAAAAATATAAAAAGTAAAGTGCAAAGTTTGAATATTAAGCAACAAGTGAATGCTAGTTAAAATGTAGTTGAAAGACAAAGTTAACTAAACCAAATGCTAACATTTCAAAATTATAATTACGAAAATTAAAACTAAGATGTTGTGATGGAAAGTTCAAATTTAAGAAAGCATCCTTCTCCTTTACAATGAGTAAATTTTTTGTGATGAAATTAAAATCATTTGAATATATATATATATATACTGTTTTGTACCAAATAGGAGCAATTCTATTCTTTACCTTTTTTTGAGTAAATAAATGACATTAAATAATCTAAAGTTTTGTCCCTAATCTGGTGGTTAGGCTGGGAGGATACTTGCTGCCACTCTAGAGCTCCCACTACTCCGTCCCCTGAGGGCTAACAATCTTGCATCAGTTTCCAATCAACTGGACCAAATTGAGGATTTTAGTTTGTCACCTTAAAATCTCCAATTTTGCATCCAACAAAGTATATTTCTGTATTTATTTGCACCCAATTACATGGATGAAATACTCTCCCATGAAATCAAATGTGATTCTCCTCATGTTGTAGAAATTATAGCCCTTTCGGAGCATATGTTCTCAACACATTTTAACATTTCAATTGGCTAGATTGAAAAGTAAATGAAGATTGGAGTTCAAATTTTCACAAATTATTGACATTTAAAACCATATAAAACAAAATCAATTCTTCACAAAAATATATCTGAAAGTAGGGAGAAAGATAAAGAAGACTATTCAAAATGTATGAGAAGGATACAACACAGGACTTCATATATAAAAATAAGTTTACAAAACAAAATAAATAAAAAACACAACTTATCTCACAATCCTTCCCAAGTAAACTCCTAGAAGTTATCTCCAAGCCTTTCTCTCTTTACAAGAACTTTCAATTCTCTCTTAGAAGGGTAATGAAGAAGAAATCTCTCACCTTCCTTCTCCTCTTACAATCCTTGAAGAAAATCTTCAAGCCCTTAATTTTCTCTCTCTCTCTCTCACACTCTCCTTCTTCGTGCTACAGTCCTCACACCCAAAACTCCTCTCTTCTTTAAGCCTTAGACTTCCTTCTCTTTATTAAAGGCCGCCTCCCTCCAAAAAAATTCAAAATTCCCTCTAAAATTTTGTTCAAAAGTTAACTCTTTTGAATGAAAAAGACGTGTCCATTGATCCAAAGACATATCCCTTCATAAAAGAACCTTCCAAAGTGCTAACTGCATTGAATCACTCCAAGGGGTGTTTAGAACAAGTTTCCCTGAAAATTTGTGCAAAATTTTTCTCGAACCACCTTAATCTACAAAAAGTCATCCCTGACGCATCTGACACCATATCTGGTGCATCATGTGCCAACTCTCTGTCAAATGGTGCATCTAGTGCTAATTTGGTGCATCAGGCGTCAGTTTTCTAAAGGCTACACTTTTTGGGTTTTGGCGCATCTGGTGCCAATCTGGAAAATCATGTGCCCAAAATCAAAACTTAGCTATTTTGGCTCCAAATTTCATTCTTTTTTTGCTAATTTTGCTCCAAATGCCTAAAATTGATATACCCACAACAAAAATTTAAAATTCCCTTCTTTAAAATGCAATATCACAAAACATAAGAATAAAATATATACGCAAAATAACTTATTTTTTTGGTGTATGAAAATCTATCAAACTTAAATGTTATTTGCCCTCAAGTGACACTTTTACTACATAAAAGCATATGACTTAGGATAAAGGCTAACTCATAACTTATATACTTTAGTTCAATAAATAAAATAGTAAAATAAAAAAAAAACTTTTATAACTTAGATTCAAATTCTAAGTCAAGAGTACTTATTATTCAATTTTAAGATTTCTGAATCTCTATTTTTTTCACAAGAATTGTAATTTCTCATATCAAGGATGTTTAGATTATTCATATAAAATAGAAGTTCTAGAAAACTTTACTAATAATGCTACTAATAATCCAATATAAGTTTAGAAAATGTAATAAAGGTTTTTCCTTAAGTTGATTTAAGTGAAGCCAATTTTTGATTAAGGATTTCTTCAAGCTTCTCCTCACTCATTTTTATTTTATTTTATTTTTTTATTTTAGGATCTTTTCAATCCTTTCTTTTCTTTTTCTTTTTTAAGTAAGGATTACTATATCTTGATAGCCTTTAATAGTTTTGAACTTCACTATCCTCTTCTCAAAGTCAAAACTCCTTACCTTTCTTCACTTTATAAATTCATATTAGTGTATGATTTTCATAAAGTTTCATTCTTTTCCTCTTATATGAATCTCTAAAATTATTAATACTTCAAAAAATACAATTTCCTTTAATTTAAATAGAAAACTTAGTCTTATCTTATCATACAACATATATTTAACATTAGAATTCACTTTCATTTTTAAAAATTTTACCTAAATTTATCATAATATTCATAAACTTAAGTATAAACATTTAAAATTTAATCTTAATATCCCATGTCATGTTAAATTAATTTTAAAAATATTGTTATTTAAGGAAAAATAAAACTTAGTTTACTTCTTTTTAAAAGAAAATTTTCTTCCCCCTAAACATAAGTTTTTAGGCATTTAAAAATGTTATAGTACAAAATTTAGTTGGTGAAAGAAAACAGTAAATGCATGAAAGTAAAAACTAACATGTATAAGATTTCTGACTATGAAACCGGGTTCTGGTATACTACAGGTACTAACTTTAAAAATACATTCAAGCTTTAAAGCATTAAAAGAGACATAATATATTCTAAAAAAATTGCTGAGATTTAAGAACAAAAAAAAATTGAAAATGCTAAAAAATGCAGAAATAGTAAAAATCTATTATCACTATTACAATTTTAAGTCCACGGTACAAAAGTTTTTTTTCTTACTACAACAGTTTCAAATGCCAACCAAATAAAATCCAAACAACATACATACAAACAAAAAACTTAAAGAAAACAAATAAACTAACCCCAGAAAGTATCAATCTTCATCACATTTCTCATCATCTTCTTCTTCTTCCTCTTCTTCTTCTCCTTCATCATGAATGAGAGCATTTGGAGTAAAGCTGGGGCAAGTAAGAAATTCCACACTATATTCACACCTAAGATATCTCACCATAACATCCTCAAAAGCTATATCATGCTAAACTTTTCTCTGCTGATACTCATCATTATAAGCATTGCTTGCTCTAATCTCTTTAATCTGATTCTTAATATTTACTATATCCAATTATTGAATCATGAGTTGGTCCATAATGTTTTCTAATGATGCAGGGTGAGAAGTAGATGCCCCTACAACTGATGTAGAGGGTCTATGGCTTCTTCTACCCCTATATTCAACAAATGATTCAACTCTCTGAATCATATGCTTCCCAATAGGATTTTGTTGCTGTAATCTTTCTTCATTTCAAGGGGATTCTACTCCTGATTGCTCACAAAGAGTGAAAATCAGGGCAGGGTAAGCCAAACCACTAACTGTAGAGCTCCTAGCAATGCTCCATTTATAATGAACTATAATAACACCAACATCTATTGCTTTCGTGTTCTTAATGCAATAGCTCAATACAACTCTATCCTTAGTTACATCGGCCAGATGATTTGTTGGTAGTAATCTAGCAGAAATGAAGTGGTAGTAATTTTGCTACTACTGTAGTGAAGTAGCCAAACCCTAAACCCTAAGCCCTAAATCATCTATCCTTCCTCTCTTTACTCATGTAGCCATTTTAAATTCTACCAAAATCCAAATAAATTCCAAATAAATTACAAAATAAAAAATCTAACTCCCCAAGAAATATTATTTGGTAAGAAACTTTTCACTCTGAGTTTTCTTCAATCTTTTCCATAAAAAATCCCAACTTTTGGATTTTCATAATGTAGGAAAAATCCATGGTGAAAATAAAAAATTTCTAAGTTAAGGTGGAGCTCTTACCAAGAGAAGATGAAATCTATGTTCTTAGCCTTTGAAAGCTTCTCTATCGTGCTCAATGTGAGGCACTAGATCAAGGTTTAGATGTAGGAGATGACCCAAGTAGTGAAAATAGAGTTTTACTATGCAATTTTGTGGTTTCTTAGGCAATCTGAAGCTTTCAAGAATTTGGCGCATCATGCGCCAAATCTCTGTAATACGACGCATCATGCGCCAATTTGGCGTATCATGCGCCAACACCTTAATTTTTCAAGATTTCATTTTCTATGAAAATATGCTCCGTATAGCTTTATGTCTACCCATAATTAACTCTAATGGACCCTTATAAACATAATTAAACATTAATTTAACATCCATATTTCACAAAAAACACAAAACTTGCTTTTATATATAAAATCTGCGCTATTACAAACTAACATTTATCAAGCCAACAAACATCTATTTCAGTGTTTAAAGAAAACCAAAACCTTCTAACATTGAAATCTAAACATCAAAATTCCAAACACAAACATCTATATAGTTCAACAATAAAAGTAAATGCAATCCAACACAAAAAAATAACTAAAACAAGCACTACTAAATAAAACATTCCGTGCATAAGTTAAGATCAAACTTCTTCTTCACTCTCATCCTTTTAGATATCTCCCATAGATTGGTAGTGCACACACAAGTTGTAGAAAGGTCGATCATGAAACTCATCAGTTGAATCCTCCCCAACCCAAGCATGTTTCATGAGCCATTTTCAACATGACCAGTATGCTCAAAATATTCTTTAAGATTCCAATCCAAGTGATCCAACATTTCAGAAATATTGCCAATTGCATGCATATGTTTTGCACCTCTTTCTCTAACTCTTTGAACCTTTTTAATAGTGCATTAGAACTAAAGTAAGCCTGAATGGGTGATGAATTCTGGGATTCCTGATCCATCAGTACATTCATATCATTTTCATCTCCCATTCTAATACAGTTGCAATAGACTTTTGGATCCATTGGCTTCCAAGAAAGAAACACTTTTTCCCAACTCTCATAAGGTTCTTGCGATTGATTGCATAGTAGGAAAATAGTAGATGGATGTCTAAGTCTAGTTGCATACCCAGTCACAATCAAACCCAAAATTGATTTCATAATGATTGCTCCAATATTAATATGTTTTGCGGCTTGAATACAGTAATTTAAAATAACACTCTCCTTAGTTGCCTTATTGATTTCATAATAGGCAGTAATCTCGATGCAATAAAGAAGTGTCATGCCTTAGAAAAAGGATTTAACAATGATGACAAAAAAACTTACATTTCCAACATCTCTGGCCTTCCAATATGGTTTCAATCTATGCTCATCTACTTTAAATATCATTCTAGTCCTAGGATTTTCAATATTAACAGCTCCAGATGGATAGACTTTTACAACTTTGAATGACCCTTTCTACCTAGACTTTAATTTTCTAGGAAATAATTTTAATCTTTTATTGTATAATAAAACTTCCTATCCAGATTCGAATTCCTTTTTTATTATCTTCCTATCATGCCATTATTTCATTCTTTCCTTATAAATCCTAACATTATCGTAAGATTCATTCCTAATCTCTTCAAGCTCATTCATTTGCAATAATCTTTTCTCACCAACATCTTTCAATTTGAAATTGAATTCCTTAATAGCTCAATAAGCTTTATGCTTCAATTCTACTGGCAAGTGACAAGTCTTCCCAAAAATTAATTTATAAGGAGACATACCTTTAAATGTCTTATAAGCTATCTTGTATGCCTATAATGCAGTATCTAACATACTAATCCATCGTACTAGGATTGACACTTTTTTTCCAAAATTCTCTTAATTTTACGATTATATACTTCTACTAAACCACTTGTTTAGGGATGATAAGCAGTTGCAATTTTATGCATTATATAATATTTTTTTTACCAATCTTGCAATTGTTACATTTTTAAAATGAGATCCTCCATCGATAATGATTACTCTAGACATTCCATATCTTGCAAAAATATTTTTAATTAAAAATTTTGAAACACTCCGAGCATCACATTGAGGTAAAGCGATTGCTTCAATCCATTTTGAAACATAATCCACTGCTATCAATATATATATATATATATATATATATATATATATATATATATATATATATATATATATATATATGTATATATATATATTTATCCAAATGAAGGTATAAATGGTCCCATAAAATCCAATCCCCATGCATCAAAAATTTCAATTTCCAAATTAAAATTTAGAGGCATTTCATCACTTTTTGAAATATTACTTACTCTCTGACATTGATCACATGTTTTTTTATATATATTAACTTACCTAAATAGAGTAGACCAATAAAATCCAGATTGCAAAATTTTATGAATAGTTCTATCATTGCTAAAATGTCCTCAAAATTCAGAATCATGACATGCCTGAATAATTTCTTGAATTTTGTTGTAAGGCACACATCTTCTCATTACTAAATCTTAGCATTTCTTATATAAATAAGGGTCATCCAAAAAATAAGACTTTACATCTTGAATGAATTTCTTTTCTGTTGTTTTGTTATTCCACATGGTAAAATACCACTAACAATATAATTTACAGTATCAACATACTAAGGTATTTCCCATCGTTTTACAGTATAGAGTTGTTCTTCAAGAACATTTTCATTAATTTATTTTTCATGTCAAGTATTTCTTCTTGTTCTAGCTTAGATAGATGATCAACATTTTGATTATCAATTCCTTTCCTATCGACTATTACAAAATCAAACTCTTTCATCATAAATACCCATCTAACTAAGTTTCACATCCTTCTTTTGCATCAAATATTTAATAACCGAATGGTCAGTATGCATAACACATCTAGCTCCAATTATATATGACCGAAATTTATCAAAAGTATACACAATGGCTAACAACTCTCTTCCAGTGGTGGTGTAGTTAATCTGAGCGTCATTATAAGTCTTACTAGCATAATATATAACTTTAAAAGTCTTCTCATATCTCTGCCCTAATACAACTCCAATTGCATAGTTACTATCATCACACATTAATTCAAAAGGTTTCTCCAATCAAATGAAATAATTATAGAAGCAGTGATCAATTTTTCTCTTAAAGTTTCAAAGACTTTTAGGCAATCTTAGCTGAAATCAAATTTTATATCTTTTTCCAGAAGTTAGCATAAAGGTTTAGTAATTTTTGAAAAAATATTTAATATATTGCCTGTAAAATCCAGCATGTCCTAAAAATCTCTTAACTCCTCTTACATTAGTAGGTGGAGGTAAGTTTGATATAGCTTGAATTTTTGCAAGATATACTTCCATGACATTTTTTGAAATTTTATGCCCAAGCACAATTCATCTTGCAACCATAAATTAACATTTCTCCTAGTTCAATATGAGATCAGTCTTTTCACATCGTTCAAGACTTTCTCTAAATGTTTTAAACATATTTCAAATGAAGTTCCAAACATAGAAAAATTATCCATAAAGGCTTCAATCCCTTTTTCAATTAAATCACTAAAAAATTGACATCATAAATCTTTGAAATGTTGCAGGTGCCTTGCATAATCCAAAGGTCATTCGCCGAAATGCAAAAGTTCCAAAAGGGATAGTAAATGTAGTTTTTTTTATGATCCTCTGAAGCTTTCAATATTTGATGATAACCAATATATCCATCTAGAAAACAAAAAGATCTGTGCCTAACCAATATATCCAACATCTAGTCCAAAAGGGCAAAAGAAAATGATCCTTCCTGGTGGCAGAATTTAATTTTCTATAGTCTATGTTGATTCACCATCCAGTGACTTTTCTTGTTGGTATTAATTCATTATTCTCATTTGACATCATAGTCACACCTCCTTTCTTTGGAACACAGTGAATTGGACTTACCTAAGCACTATCTGAAATAGGATATATTATTCTAGCATCTAACAATTTTAAGATTTCTTTCTTAACAGCTTCTTCCATCATAAGATTTAGTATCCTTTGAGGATTAGCTCTTGATTAATGTTAACCATCAAATAAACTTCTATGCATACAAATTGAAGGACTGATTCCTTTAATACCAGCTAATGTCCATCCAAAGGCTTTTTTATATCTTCTCAAAGTTCACAACAACTGTTGTTCTTACTCATCAGTTAATTCTAAGGATACTATAACAGGTAATGCAGATAAATCTCCTAAGAATGCATACTTCAAATGTGTAATAAGTGTTTTCAGTTCTAGTTTAGGAGGTTTCTCAATAGATGAATTCAGATTCTTATTACTTTTTGCAGGATCTAATATTTCAAATTTCTCTTAAACATAATCCAAACCTTCTTTACACACTTCTAGAGATCCATCTTGAATTTTGTCCTTATCTTTATATTCCATATATTTATTTTCAAATTCTCTTTTAAATGCCTTTTTGAAATATTCATGGCTTTGATATTCATTAATATCAATTCTAAAGCATTCAATCCTTGCTCTATTGCAAGATATCTCATTGATTTTGTATTATTAAATGTAACCTCTTGATCACTAACTCTCTTAGTTAGTTCTCCTTTCTGCACATCTAGCAAAGCTCTTACAGTGGTCATGAATGGTCTTCCTAAAATGATAGGAATTTATTTATCTTCCTTCATATCTAATACAATAAAGTTCATCGAAAAGATAAATTTATCAACTTTAACCAAACATCTTCTAAAACTCCTTTACGATAGGTAATCGAACGATCAACTAACTGAAGAGTTACCGTCGTATGTAAAATATTTCCTAAGCCCAACCTTCAGAAAGTTGATAATTGCATAAGATTTATACTTCCTTGATCCCGACTTTTATATAGAAGGATTTATGAAGTTGACACCACAACAACGTCAAAAACTTGATCCTTGTAAGAAAAGTAAGTTGTGTAAAATTTATAAAATTATATGCAGTTAATAATGAGATTCTACGCAAGTATACGTATCGTTATCAAGTAATAAAGGATTTTCTATTTAAGCCCCAAATATCGATCCCGCGGGGAAGGTCTAAATTAGAGGTGTAAATTAGCAATGATAAGCTTTATTAGGAAATTTACACAAAATCAAACGAAATCACTGTCACTAATTTTGAATGTTGAGATGTTATCAAAACTAAAATACTAAACTATTAGGGAAACATAAATGAAAAGTTTAAAATGTAACTACTAATCTATTATGTATATGTAATGAAGATTTCGTATGAGAAAAAAACATCCTTCCCACTACAATGAGATTCTGGTATGAGATGAGATAAATGTTTAAAATATGTATTGTGTCAAATAGGAGCAATTATAATTCTCTACCTTTATACAGTGCATAGAAAATCATTGGCTAATCCTATGTGTAATCCCTAAATCTGTGGCTGGGCTAGTAGGATACCGACTCCCACTCCAAAGCTCCCACTTCCCTTCACCTAAAGGCTAACTTTCACTTTAGTTTTTAAACACTAAGACCAAATTGGAGATTTTAGTCTATCACCCTAAAGATTCTCCAATTCTACAACCAACAAAGAATATTTTCCTATTTTTTTGCACTTAATTTCATGAACAAATTTCTCCTTCATGAAATCAATAGTGATCCTCACTCTATTGTAGAAATCATGCTCCATTTCTCGTATCATATGTTTCAAAATATATTTTAACAATTCAATTGGCCATATCAAAAATTAAATTAAGTTTGGAGTTGAAAAATCATCACAATTTATTTTATATTTTAATAATGTCACATTCATATTATCTCTTCATTTCACCATATCTTAGAGTAGGGAGAAAGATAGAGGGAACTATTCAGACTTCATGAGAAAGACACAATAAAACACAAATTCCATCTATAAAAGAAAGTTCATACAAAACTATTAAACAAACCAAACTTATCTGAAACTCTTTCTCAAAGCAAATCCCTTGTAGCCTTTCCTTAGAAATGCAGGAAGAAGATATCCCACACTTTTCTCATTCTCTAACACTCTTACAGAAAGTTTCATACTAAATCTCACCACACAAACTCTAAATTATGAAAGAAAAATCACTAATTGACTCCAATATGGTTGTGGAATGAAAATGGATTATGAAAATAGAATGTGGTGGAATGTTGGGGAGTGAAAATGAGCGTAGAGGAGCCAATTTTTTGATGATATTTGGCCCCAAATAGAGCCTAAGGTCGGTTCTCTAAGAGGTTCCTCCAAAAAACTCTTCAAAAATTGTCTAATACATCGAACCTTCTAGAATCGGGGGTTGAACCGCCTTTGGCACCGTCGACACTAGTCTGACGCCGTCGACACTGAGTAAAATTCTCTTGTATTTGTGTTGACCTCAATTTTAGTGAAGGTCTTAAAACAACATTCATGAAAAAAAAAATTAATTTGAGGAACCTTAAGATCTAAGATTCTTAAACATATTCAAAAAGCTTGAAAAAGATCATTGTGGTCATTAAGATAAAGGGGTCTACCAATGTTGACTTCTTTGGACATTTCTAGGGTCATTAAAACCCTGAAATTTAAAATAACCCTCAAAACATTCTTTTTTTTGAAATTTAACAATGATAAACCTTAAAATGATCAGATTTGTGGTAACAGACCCTAACCTAGTGAAATTTTTGACTTAATGGTCATCGTTATGATCAAAAAGTCAACATTGACATTTAAATGATCTAATTGATCAATTTTGACTCATATAGTCAATTTTTGTCAAATTAGTCAATTTTGGTCAGATT
>NEWO01000704.1:151279-165355 GCA_003013225.1 Phalaenopsis aphrodite
CAATCTTGACTCATATAGTCAATTTTGGTCAAATTGGTCAATTTTGTTCAAACATGGTCAACCAAGTCAACTTTGGTGAAATTTGGTCAAACTCACCATTTTGATCACAATCTTGACTCATATAGTCAATTTTGGTCAAATTGGTCAATTTTGTTCAAACATGGTCAACCAAGTCAACTTTGGTGAAATTTGGTCAAACTCACCATTTTGATCAAAATTTGATATTTTATTCTCTTAATTAATTAATCATTTAATTAATTAAATGAGAGTAAAATTAAAGACCATTAGATCTAGGGTTTAAATAAAAATATGGTTTAAGCTCATGGTATGACAAATCCATGATGACCTTAAAACTATATTTTAAATTTAAATCCTAAATTCAACTCATGGGGAATCATTAATGGGTCACCCATGACCCATAGAATCTCTTATAACGGCCCATGACCCATTAGAAAATTTATGAGCTGCTATGGTTACCCTATGTTAAAGCTCATGATGACATTATCATAAAGGGGTCAAGAGGTGTTATCTCTTTATAAATGGCTTAAGGAATCACCACTCACCTCAAACATTATCCAATGAGGAGAAGATTTCCCTAAGCTTTATCTCATTCATAATTAAAGCCATCATGAACATGATGAACATTACATTAAAAAAATTAAGGGTAAAGGGATATGTGTCACCCCACCCTCAAATACATTAAATGACCAGTAGAACTCAGATGGTGAAGGCTGATTCAAGCCAATCAAGCTGCCTTATCTGCCACCCAACTTAGCCAATGAAGGAGGGACAAAATATGATTTCAAATGTCAATTTAAATGAAAAACCATAAAGATAATGCATTGGAAACTATTTGCCTAAATATTTCTGGTCAGGAGACTTATCTACAAGCTAGATACAACCTCCACCTCCTTCCCCAAATGAACTTAAGTTCCATAGCCACCATGAATGGCTATAAAATGGACGAAACCCATGAGCTCAAAGGAGGGAGGAAAAACTGGAAAAGCCAAAACACTGCCCAATTCCCAAAACTCCCAACACCAAAATACTCTCTACACCCTGAGCAATTAATTCCTCATGGAATCAAGGCATGAAACCCACTGAATCCCTTCAAATTGGCTAACCTTAAAGGATCCAAAAATAGGACATTTTTGGGTTCAACAAAAACTCTACCCAATCTTCCAATTAACTTTTCCTACATCTTTCCTGAGGTGTAAGAAGAAGAATCCAATCAAAGTTGGATCTTCTTTCAAGCCCTAACCTAGTTCTACATTAAACCATGACCCCTCTCGATTGAATTCCCTCATAGACTTGATTTCACCTCAAATTGAGCATACCAAAAGGTTTGTGAGGACTTGGTGATTGTTTCGAGCAAACTTGATTGAAGCTTCACTTCATCAAGCCAAGGTATGGCCATTTCAACCTAAGTATCTCTCAATTCTGATCAATTGTGAAACGAATCATTTCAAAACTCTATCATCACCATATGGATGAATTCGCCTCCTTCATATGGAGCTATAAAGACAAAAATCATGAAAGTCCATTAAGAATCCATCAAAATCTTAAAGTTTTCATATAGATGACTCACATGATAAGCTCAACAAAGAAGAATAATGGATGCCGTCGTTTTCGTGTTTAGAAATGGACGACTCTGATTTAATCATGGCTGATCCGGTGTTCGAGATCCCGTAGTGGATTAACCGCGTTTCGGTGAATACGAGGACACACATCTCCCTGTGACAATTTAAGGTTATTTAGGATTTAATTAAATTCAAAATAACCTTAAATTAATAAAAAATCCATAACTTGACACACAAAAAATAACAAAAATAAAATAAAAATACCCCTAAACTCAACATGAAAAAGACAAATTTATGATACCAAAATTATAATTTTATCCTTTATATTTAATTTTTAAATAATTAAATACTCTCTAGGGTATTTTAATTATTAAAAATTATTTATAAGATAGAAAATATGAAACTTTTAGGGATTTATATCTAGACCCCTAGGAATCCTCCCTAATTTTTCCTCGGCTAGAAAAATCCTTTCAGACATGATTTCCTAATTTTCAAGACACTTTGTAATTATTTTTAACAATAATTTTAAATAAAAATAAAAAATTAAGGAAAAAAAAATTAAAAATGTTTAGGAAATTTAAGGTGACAGACAATAACCTTAAAATGATAATTCTCAAACCATTAAACAATTTAAAATAACATTTTAAAATTAGGGTTAAAATTTATTAATTTTAAATTAATATTTTAAACCTTAAAAATCCTCTCCTCACCATACTCAGCTCATTTTGTCATGGACTAAGTCAATATTGAGTCTAACTCATAATAGACTCAAATTGAACTTTAATTAGGTCTAAAAGACATCATTAGACTTAATTAATGCATTAAACCTTAATTAAATTAGGTTTAATACAAAATCAAATTTTAATTAGGTCTAAAAGACATTATTAGACTTAATTAACCCATTAAACCTTAATTAAATTAGATTTAATTCAAAATCAAACCTTAATTAGGTCTACCCACTAGACCTAATTAACCATTAAGCCTTAACCACATTAGGCTTGACCAAACTAAACCTAATTAGACTTAACCCATATCAAATCTAATTAATCATGTAAACCTTACCAAAATTAGGTTTAATTAACCTTAAATTATTAGACTTAACCCATATTAAATCTAGTTAATCAATTAAACCTTACCAAAATTAGGTCTAATTAACCTTAACCTAATTAGACTTAATCCATATTAAGTCTAATTAAATAATTAAATATTACCCAAGTTAGGTTTAACTAACCTTAAATTATTAGACTTAACCCATATTAAGTCTCGTTAATCAATTAAACCTTACCCAAATTAGGTTTAATTAACCTTAACCTAATTAAAATTAATCCATATTAAGTCTAATTAATCAATTAAACCTTACCTAAATAAGTTTTAATTAACCTTAACCTAATTAGATTTAACCCATATTGAGTCTAATTAATCAATTAAACCTTACCCAAATTAGGTTTAATATACCTTAAATTATTAGACTTAACCCATATTAAGTCTAGTTAATTAATTAAACCTTACCCAAATTAGGTTTAATTAACCTTAAACCCAATTAGACTTAATCCATATTAAGTCTAATTAATCAATTAAACCTTACCTAAATTAGGTTTAATTAACCTTAACTTAATTAGACTTAACCATAAATAAGTCAACTTAATCCATTAGACCTTACCTAAATTAGGTTTAATTAACCTTAACCTGATTAGACTTAACCCATATTGAGTCTAATTAATCAATTAATCCTTATGGAAATTAGTTTTAGTTAACCTTAAATACCTTAAGTCCAATTAATCAATTAAACCATACACTAACTACATTGGACTTAAAACCAATTCAACCCTTAGGTTCTACCTATATTGAACCTAAATACCTTAAGTCCTAACTACATTGGAGTTTAGACCAATTCAACCCTTAGGTTCTACCTATATTGAACCTAAAAACCATAAGTCCTAACTACATTGAACTTAAAACCAATTCAACCTTTAGGTTCTACCTACATTAAACCTAAAACATCTTAAGTCCTAATTACATTGAACTTAAACCATTTCCAATCTTTAGGTTCTACCTAAATTGAACCTAGAACATCTTAAGTGCTATCCAAATTGGACTTAAAACTCTAGGTTCTATCTACATTGAACATGAATCATCTTTAGTTTCACTGACATTAAACCCAAATCTTAGGTTTCAATTAAAACTTTCTCAGGCCCAAATTGATATATGACCTAAAAACAAATGACATCATAAAAAAAACTAACTCACAGACATAAAATTCATGTTGAAAATCATTAAAACACAACTTAAAAATTTGTGTTCAGATTTATGAAGATTTCTTGGATGACGCAATCTATGGTTGCTGACAAGAATCTTCAGGTCCTGGTTTAAACACCTTTCAAACTAAGTAAATCTAAATACTTCACGACCCCAAATGACGAAGCCATAGACATCTTAACTGGGTTGTTTAAGAACTATTCAACTAATGACCAACTAAAATTGATAAATCTGACAACATATTTTTATGCTAATTATGTTCTTTTTAGCAGGTTTATTGAAGACATAAAAAACAAAATTTCACACTAGATTTCCTTTACATGTTATAGGTGTTCTAACTCTGGTTTGCAGGACGACATTCGAAAGCAAAATTTCTAGATAACAACACCAGAAAAAAAATAAAATAAAATAAAGTGACATAAAAAAATGACATGCCATAAAATAATGACAAAAAAAAAACTTTTAGGATAGTGAAAAGACCTAAAACTTTTAGGACAATGAAAAAAAAAACTTTTAGGATAGTGACAAAGCCTAAGAATTTTTAGGATAACCCCGACACATATTGACATCTTCTTGAGATTGAACGATTAATGTTCATCTCTTCAAAATGAATGTTTGACGTTAATGACGAGTGTTCTTAGATAATTATCTAAGATGTATTTAATTATAAGAGCTTGCTCTTATAGGAGACTTAAAGGACCCAAATAAAACTTCTAGTTGCAAAATTTTCTTGAAAAACTTTAGTAATGACATATTCTAAAGTTTTCCATAGTAGGTTTATTACCTAATGTTTTCTTTCTCTATCTTTTATTATTCTTAGTCTTTCCATCTTCATTTTTTGAATTTCTTGAAATTCTAAGGATTCTTGACATAATCCAAATTGAATAAGTCATTTAGAAATTAATGTAAAGAATAAGATAAAATAGAGATTTGGCAACTTCTCAAAACAACAATATCACAAAAGACACGTGCCCCTCTTGGCCAGGTGACCCGACCCACTGGGGGTGCCCCAATTCACCACTAGTTTGGTTGTTCAGCATGGTCAGCGCTGCCCTTGGCTCGGTTGACGCTGAGTATTTTCTAAAAAATGTCATTTTGACTCCAAATTTCATCATTTTTGCTTCCTTTTTTGCTTTAATCCCTAAAAATCAACAACCTGCAAGAAAATATCAAAATACCTTCCATGAAAGTGCAATATCACCAAAAATAAGTATAAAATATGGGTATAAAAATGCATATAATTTTGGTGTTTCAAAATCCCCATACTTACATGTTACTTGTCCTCAAGTAACTTCTCTACTACATAAAAGTATGACTTATGGTAAAGAATTTTAAATTTTAGACATCTATATTTTAGTTCTCTAAACATAATAGTTAATTTAAGAAAAATTCAAAACAACTCTAGTTAATACTAAAGGTGTAAGGATATTCAATAATTAAGTCTAAGATTTCTGATCCTCTATTTCTTTCAAGAAAAAATGCAATTTTTCATACTAAAGTCACTTAGAAAATTCATATGAAAAAGAAGTTCACAAAACTTTATTGATCATTAATCTAACAATCAAATAAAAAGTTTAGAAAATGTGTCCACGTCTTTTTCCTTAAGTTGATTCAAGTGAAGCCAATTTTTAATTAGGCTTCTCCTCGAGCTTCTCCCCACATCTTTTATTTTTTCTTTTATTTTTTCTTTTTTTTTCTTTTTTTTTCAGGATCATTTTTAATCCTCTTTTTCTTTTCTCTTTCTCTTTTTTTTATGTGACGATTATTATATCTGGATAGCCTTTAATGATTTTGAACTTCAATATCCTCTTCTTAAAGTTAAACACTTTTTACATTTCTTCACTTAACAAATTTATATTAACTTAAAGATTTCATAAGGTTTAATTATTCTCTTTTCACATGAATCTTTTAAGATTTTTAATGCTTTAAAAATACAAATTTCCTTACTTAAAATAGAAAAACATAGTCTTATTCTCTTTTACCAAATATCTTAGTCTCTTGAATTAACCTTTTTTATTGAAAATTTTTACTTAAATTTACTCTATATTTAGAAACATAAATATAGTTATCCAAAGTTAACCCCTAATACTAAAGGTTGTATTAAATTTAAAACTTTCAAAATATAGTTAAGTGAGGACAAATAAAACTAAGTTCTTTCTCTCTTTTTTTTTTTTTAAAAAAATATATTCCCCCCCCCCCCAACTTAAATTTTTAAAAAGTTTACATGAAGAAATTTAAAAATGAAGGGGTGAAAGAAAACATTAAATATATAAAGAAAATTCATACCTGTTGAAGATTCTGATTTTTTAAAATAAATTCTGAAATACTGTAGGTGCTAATATGAAAAATTACAAGGCTAAAAACATTAAATTGCATATAATACATATAAAATTTGTTGAGAAAGAGCTAATTACAATACATAAAAAAGTACTGAAAATAACAACAGAACTAAACTAAATTCTAGAAATGAAAACAGTTTTACACATTACAGTTCCACATTACAACATAACAACAGAGTCTTAACAATATCACAAAACAAACATTATAATCACAAAGTACAGCAGAAACAAATAAACAAACAAATAAACAAACAAACAAAAAATCACCAGTTATCATCTTCCTCATCATCAAAATCTAACTTCTGCTGCTGATATAGAGTATAAACATGATGGATAGTGAACTGAACTATATGATCACCCCTCAAGTATCTCACTAAAGCATCATAATAAGCAGCATCATATTGAAATTTTTGGCGAATCAGATCATCTATGTGAGCATTATTGGCAACCATGTTCTGTAATCTATGACCCATCCTCAAAATATCTCTCTATTGAGTCATCATATGGTCCAATAACTGTCTGTTACTTGGATGCCTTGAAGTAGACTCACTAAAATTAGGGGGTTTTAGAAGTAGAAGGAACATCCCTAGCTTAACTTCCAGATCTCCAAACATGGGACTCATAAGTCTTGATGTTGGCAGGCCCAATCGGTCTTTAAGGCTCAATCCTCTCCTCATCAGCTCCGAAGTCAACTCCTGCTTGCTCACAAAGTGTATAAATGAGATAAGGATGTGTCAATCCACCTGTGGTCTCTCCCAGAGCAATAGAACGAGTGTTTATATAAATGATAGAGCCTACATTTATATCCATCACTTGCTGAATACAGTAGTTCAGGATGGCTCTATCCTTGGTTACTTCATTATGATGGTCGTTGGAATCATCCTCCTAGAATCAAAATAATGCCAGGCCTTAGATACTCAATTTAACATAGAACGGGGAAAGTTGACTCTAACTCCATTCTTTATCCTTTTTCACTAGTCAGAAAAGAAATAACCTCATCTAAGGCCTCATATGTAGCAGAGAATGAATGGTACTGACATCTATAAACATCTTCTAACTGATAAAACTCATTGATTTTTCTTGGAGTAAACTCCACCCTTTTTCCTCGAACAAAAATAAAATCATCAAAAGCCTCTAGAAAGTTGGCATAAAATTCCATAACTATCCTAGTTATCGCATCGATAGTAAAATCATAAAAGTTTTCCCACTGTCGAGTGATAATCAATCGTTCAACTTCTCCTCCAGAATTTTTAAAACCTTGATCCGAAATCAATTTTTTATTTTCTTGAAGACTATGAAATTGAGAACTAGCTTTAAAGCTAAATTGCTTTTGCGCATCATTTTCTATTTTTCTTTTGCTCGATCTAGGTGCCATAAGTAAACTAGAAAAATTTGATAAAAATCCGAATAAATTCCTAAAATTTTGAAAATCAAAATGTAAAGCATTTTAAACTTAAATCCACTAAGTAAGAGTTTTCACCAAAGCATTTTCCCAAAATCTCTAAAAAAAAACACAAAATTTCAGATCTAGGCAATGTGAGAAAAGTTTTTGGTCAAAATAAAAAAAAAATTACTTTAAAGTGTAGCTCTTACCTAGAAAAGATGAAATCCAAAGTTCCTTTGCCTCTAAATCGCCTCAAATCCGCCCAAAATCAGGTCCAAGGCATGAAAACTGAAAGTTGAAGGTGACTTTGCGGTGAAAATCATGAATTAAAGAGGTTAAGTGTTGTTCTTGGATCGAGGGCACCGTCGACGCCAGTGCCAACTCCGTCGGCGCTGAAGGCCCAAAATTTCATTTGTGATTTTTAAAATTTTCAATTTCCTTTCAATTTACTCAAAAGTTTTTTATTGTTTTTAAACACAAATTTTTATCCAACAATAATTCACAAATAAACATTTCACAAACAACAATGAAATAACTTTTATATATGAAAATACATTTTTTACAAACACATTTCACAAATCACACATTCATACCTATTAAGCAAACTAATAATAAATCAACATCAAAATCAAGCCACAACACTAAAAGCTGACATAAAACTATACACATAATCAAAGTTCAGAATTCTAAAGCAAAAACAAACCAAACCAAATGAAATATAATCCAATCCACACAATTACATTAAATACATAAATATTCTTAAGCAAGTAGAGAATTCAAAGTCTTCAGTCATTTCGCTTCATCTTCAGTGCTTTCACCTACTCTGATATCTCCCATGGATTGGTAATGAACATATAGGTTGTAGAAAGATCGGTACGGGAATTGATATATCAAATTTTCTATGATCCACCCATTTTCTTTAAACATCCGAACTAATACTGCTTCAAAAGTTCCAGTATGATAAAAAATTTCTTTCATTCTCCAATCTAGATGATCAAAAAGGTACTTAAGATCTCCAACTGCATTCATAATACTCTGAAGTTCCCTTTCAATTTTCTTCATTTTCTTTTCCAAAGAAAGCAAACTTCCAATTGTTGGTGGTATTAATGGAGTTGAAGCATGTGAAGAATGATCCATAATAGCATTTAACGCTTCATTTCCATTACCAACATACTGTTCATCAATAGGGATCATGGGCTCCCATGGCAGTAAAATTTTTTCCCAACATTCATATGACACTTGAGATTGAATGCAAAACAGAAAAATTGTAGAAGGATGCCCAAGTCCATTCATTGGCCCATTCATAATGATACCCATTACAGATTTAAATATAATTGAACCTATATCAATAGATTTTTCCATTTGAATACAATAGTTTAAAATAGCACTTTAGTTGGTGACTCTACTGATAATCATAGTAGGGAGTAATTTTGCACAAATAAAGAAATGCCACCGCTTTGAAATTGGATTAAGTGATGAAGCAGGAAAACTAATATATCCTTCATCTCGTGCTTCCTACATATCACTTTCATCTGTCAGAAAATTATAAACATCTTGCATCAAATCTCACATAGGAATGAAATTTGTATAATGATAGATTGAAACATTTTCTATCATATAAAATTCATTAATCCTTGCAGGTGTAAATGGTACAGCCTTACCTCATACGAAGACTACTCCTTGGGTTATTCCATGTAGGTTTGCATAGAACTGCACACTAAACACAGTGGTAGTGTAACATAGAACTTCCCAATGCCTTTGCAGAATGATTTTGTCAACCAGAGCACTTTGATTGATCAAACCATGATTAACAAATCCTCTCTCCTTGATCAATTTCTTCTTCGTAATAACTTTATTGTATAATCTCTACGCATTGAAACTAATAAACTTTCTTCTATTCTAAACTCCATACCTTGAAGTATTTCTGGAACTGAAAGTAATGAAATTTGAAAATAGGAAGTTTTTAGGTGTCATGGGAAGTTTTTAGGACTTTAAAAACACCCCCGGTTGTAATTATGGAGCAAAATTCTGCCGAAGTCCTCCAAAAGTCATCTAAACCGTCAAACCACTCTCGGCGCTGTCGGCACTCCTGATTGGTGCTGCCATCGCTGAGGTCCATTTTCTTGGGCACCGTCGGTGCCCCGTGGTCAATATCTTGTGACTTTATTTTTGTTAAATTTAATTTCAATTTTTTCTCCAATGCCAATATTTCACTTAATTTATAATAAATGCAATCGTGTAGGATTATTATTTACTAATATATAAGATACTTATCAAACAAAATAGTAATACATAGACATATAAGTATGGGTTGCCTCTCACAAAGTGCTTGGTTTAACGTTGTCATCCTAACACACCATTTGTTTAGTTGGGTTAACTTAACATTAAAACTTCTTTAAATTGAGGTATGTGCCCTTCATAATAGTGTATCAGACAATGCCCATTAACTTTAAATACCTTTCTAGTGTTAGGATCTTTAATAACATTAGTTCCATAATGTTAGACTTTAATCAGTTTAAATAGTCCTAACCATCAGGATTTCAGTTTTCTTGAAAACAAGTTCAATCTTGTATTATACAATAGAACTTCTTGTCCAGGTTCAAATTTCTTCTGAATAATCTACCGATCATGCCATATTTTCATTTTCTCTTTAGAGATTTTTGCATTATCTTATGCTTCATTTCATATTTCCTCAAGTTCATTGAGTTGCAATAATCTTTTCTCACCAACATCTTTTAGATTAAAATTAAATTCCTTAATAGTCCAAAATGCTTTATGTTCTAATTCTAGAGGTAAGTGACATATTTTTCCAAATAATAGTCTGTATGGGGACAATCNTTTTTGCATTATCTTATGCTTCATTTCATATTTCCTCAAGTTCATTGAGTTGCAATAATCTTTTCTCACCAACATCTTTTAGATTAAAATTAAATTCCTTAATAGTCCAAAATGCTTTATGTTCTAATTCTACAGGTAAGTGACATATTTTTCCAAATAATAGTCTATATGGGGACAATCCTGTAGGAGTCTTATAAGCAGTTCTGTATGCCCATAATGCAATATCTAGTCTAGCTCATAAATCCAATTTATAAGGATTTACATCTTTTTCTAAAATACGTTCAATTTCACGATTTGATATCTCTGCTAGACCGCTAGTATGAGGATGATAAGTAGTAGAGAATCTATGCATAATATCATATTTCTTAATTAATTTTTTGATTCTCTTATTTCTAAAATGAGATCCTTCATCAGTAATAATTACTCTCGACATTCCTTATCTTGCATAAATATTTTTAATTAAAAATTTAGAAACACTCCGAGCATCACATTTGGGTACAGCAATAGCTTAAATCCATTTGGACATATAATCAACAACAAGTAATATATATAAGTTTTCAAATGAAGGCATAAATGGTCTTATAAAATCTAATCCCCACACATCAAAAATTTTAACTTCCAATGTGTAATTTAGAGGCATTTCATTTCTTCTAGAAATATTTTCTACTCGTTGACAATTATCACATATTTTAATATATTCATTAACATCTTTAAAAATAGTATGCCAATAAAATCCAGCTTCCAAATCTTATATGTAGTTTTATTTGTTCCAAAATGTCCTCCAAATTTAGAATCATGACATCTTTCAATTATCTGTTGAGTTTCTTCATAAGATACACATCTTCTAATAATTAGATCTTTACATTGTTTATATAAATATGGGTCATCCCAAAAATAGTTTTCTGAATCATAGTTAAATTTTATTAATCGTGGATTTTTCATATCAGGTGGTAAAATATCACTTACAATATAATGCACTATATCAGCATACCACGGTACATCCATTTTATCAATACTATATAACTGTTCTTCAGAGAAATTTTCTAAAATTTCATTTGTAAAATTAGTTAATATTTCTATTTCTATTCTAGAAAAATTATCAGCTATTTGATTATCATTTCCCTTTCTATCAATCACGGTAAAATCCAACTCTTGCAGTAGAAGTATCCATTTAATTAATCTTGGTTTAGCATCCTTCTTTTGCATTAAATATTTAATAACAAAATGACAATTAAATAAGGTCTAAATTTATCAAAGGCATAAACAATAACTAATAACTCTCTTTCAGTAATATTATAATTGATTTGAGCATCATTTACAGTCTTACTAGCATATTATATAACTTTAAAAACTTTGTCGTGCTTTTGTCCTAAGTCATCCCCAATAACATAATCACTAGCATCACACCTTATTTTAAATGATTTTTCCCAGTCAGGTGATACTATTATAGGTGCAGTGACTAATTTTGTCTTAAATAATTCAAGTGATTTTATTCTTTTCTCATCAAAATGAAATTTCATATCTTTTTCTAAAAGTAGGCATACCAGCTTAGTTATTTTTTAAAAAAAATTTATGTAGCGCCTGTAAAAATCAGCATGTCCTAAAAAACTTTCACCTCTTTAATACTAGTAGGCGGTGGTAATTTTTCTATAACTTAGATTTTTGCAGGATCTACTTCTATACCTTTTTTAGAAATTTTATGCCCAAGTACAATACCTCCTGCAACCATAAATTTACATTTTTCCAAATTTAATACTAAGTTTACTTTTTCACATACTTCTAGAACTTTTTCTAAATTATTAAGACATAACTCAAATGAAGTCCCAAATACAGAAAAATCATCCATAAACACTTTCATTCCATGTTCTATAAAATTGCTAAAAATTGGCATCATGCATCTTTGCAATAATGCAGGTGCATTGCATAATCCAAAAGGCATTTTACGAAAAGAAAATTTTCCATATGGGCTTGTAAATGTTATTTTCTCTTGATCCTCTAGAGTAATTGAAAATTGATGATAACCGGTATATCCATATAAAAAGCAATAATATTTATTCCTAACCAATCGATCCAACATTTAGTCTAGAAAGGGTAAAGGAAAGTGATCTTTTCTAGTAGCCATATTCAATTTTCTATAGTCAATGCAAATTTGCCAACCAGTTACTTGTCTTATTTGTATTAATTCTTTTTTCTCATTTTCTACAACAGTCACTCCTTCTTTCTTAGGAATACAGTTAATTGGGCTTACCCAAGCACTATCAGAAATAAGATATATAATTCCAGCATCTAACAATTTTAAAATCTCTTTTTTAACAACTTCTTTCATTATTGTGTTTAATCTTCTCCGAGGATCAGTCTTAGGTTCATATTGTTCATCTAATAAAATTATGTGCATATAAATTGAAGGACTAATTCCTTTAATTTATGCTAAAGTCCATCCAAAAGCCTTTTTTATACTTTTTAAACATTTCTATCAACTTTTGTTCTTGAATTTCAGTTAACTCAAAAGATATAATAACAGACAATGTAAATGACTCTTCTAAAAATACATACTTTAAATGGGCAAGTAATATCTTTAATCCAAGTTCAGGTGGTTAATGCTTAAAGGAATAAGATTTTTTACTATCATTTTCCAACAACTCTAGCTTTTCAAATTTACCCTGAATATAATCCAAATCTTCTTCTTTCTGTTTATCTTCATTCTAAAAAATTTCTTCTTACTTTGATTTATCTTCACACTCATTCTTCAAGTGTTCATTACTCAGATAATCAACTACTTCCATCCTGAAGCATTCATTATCTTTTTCTATTGCAAGATATTTCATAGCTTTTGCTATATAAAATTTTACTTCTTTGTCATTAACTCTCATTATTAATTCTCCTTTTTGCACATTTATTACAACTCTTCCTTTTGCAAGAAATGGTCTCCCTAAAATAATAGGAATCTCTTTATCCTCCTTCATATCCAATACTATAAAGTCTACAGAGAAAATAAATTTATCCACTTTTACTAGTACATCTTTTATAACTCCTTTTAAATAAGCTATTGATCGATCAGCTAACTGAGGAGTTGCAGTAATAGGGTAAATTTCTTGTAAGTCTAAACATTTAAAGATTGATAAGGGCATAAGATTGATACTCGCTCCTAAATCACATAAAACTTTTCTATAAAACTTTTCACCAATTGGACGAGGTATATTAAAACTACCAGGATCTTTTAATTTTTAAGGAAGCTTTTTCTGAATAATAGCACTACACTCTTCACAAAGTGCAATGGTTTCACGATCAGTAAACTTAATTTTCATAGTTAGTATATCTTTGATAAATTTCACATAACTTGGCATTTATTCTAAAGCTTAAACAAAATGAATATTTATCGTTAGCTTCTTTAGGATTTCCAAAAATTTTGTAAATTGTTTATCTTTATTTTTCAATTTGAGTCTTTGAAGAAACAAAGTTAATGGTTATTCTAAAGGAACTTGTGTTTGTTCATTTTCATGTTGATCATTTTCCATTTCTTCCTTCTCTTCATCAACTTTAGTTTCTCTTTAGATCCTTGTTTCAACTTCTTTTCCACTTCATAATTGAATTGCTTTAATTTGCTCTTTATTTTGATCTTTTTAATTAACTTCCACAGTACTCCAAAGAATTTAATAAGGTCTAGTACTAAGTACAATAA
>NEWO01000704.1:169880-181609 GCA_003013225.1 Phalaenopsis aphrodite
TTTTTTTAAATCTACCATAATATTTAAGTAGTTACAAAAATATAGTTACCTGAATTAAATTCACTACATGAAATCATATAAATAATTTTTGAAAATATTGAAATAGAGGACATTTAATAGTTAATCTTTTTCTTCCCTCCCCAAAACTTAATTTTTTAAATATGAAATAATTCTGGTGGAAAGAAAATTATAAATATAAATCATACCTCAGTATTGTAGGAATTTTCATCATTCTAAAATTCTTGTAGGCCTTCTCAAATTTTAACTTCACCTGGTCTGTAATATTAGGAGCTTTCTACACATATAAATCATTAGAGAAATTTCTGGGTAATGAAATTTTAAAATAAGTATAGAACTAAAACAAGCACAATATTTCCTAACACATCCACAATACTAAACAAAACAATAAAAATTTAAAATGCAAAAATAAAAATCACATTACGTTACAAAATACAACTCAGCATCTATTAAACTACACATGCACATTTAACCATAATATTAACTTTATAACAAAAATTAAAAATCATCCAAGTACGACATAATAATAAAACTGAAAGTTCAAATACATAAACATCCATTTCTATTACAAAAGATCACATAAATAAAAATGCAAATATAAGTATATCAATTTTATTCAATATCAAAATCCTAAGCTATATCTTCATCTCCTTGATCAACACGTGGATTGGGTTGATACTGAGTATATTGGGGGCACTCAGGAAATGTAACATCAGGCTCATCTCTGTAGTGTCGGGCTTGAGCTTCATAATAGGCTACCTCAAAATTTGAATGCCTCTGAAGGTACTCACTATCATAATTGTGTCGACGTTCCAAACCTCCAATCCTTTCACTTATCAATTCTATGCTCTTCTGCTGCAAGGTCAACTCATTCATTAAATCAGAGAGGGTAGGGGAACTAGAAGGTGGAAGGTCATAACTTGTAGAGGGAACATCTCTACTAGTAGAAGGTTCTCCATCAGTCGTATCAAGCTACCTTCAAAATGTCCAGAGTGCTCAAAATGTTCCTTCATCCTCCAGTCTAGATGATCGAAGAAATCAGAGATATTATTAATCGCATTCAAGATAATTTGTACCTCCTTTTCCAATTTCTTGATTCAGTGCTGGATCACCAGAGACTTATTAGGGACTAAGGGTTGAACTGGCAAGGAATTCTGAGATGCTTGATCTACTATAATTGTCATATCATTTTCATCTTCAAAAACTGAGAATCTTTCAGTTGGATCCAAAGGCTTCCAAGGTAGCAGTACCTTTTCCCAATTCTCATTGGACACTTGGAACTGACTACAGAGTGAGAAAATTGTGGAGGGGTGTCCAAGCCCATAAGTTGATCCATGAATGTTCAAGCCCAAAACTGACTTCACAATTATAGATCTAATGTCGATCGGCAGTCCCCTTTGGATGCAGTAATTCAAAATGGCACTTTCTTTAGAAACTTTATCGATTTTCATTGTCGGTAACAGTTTTGCAGAAATGAAAAAGTGCCAATGTTTCGAAACGGGATTCAGGAGTGTTGCAAAAAAACTAACATACCTGTTTTCTCTTATTTCCCAGTCATCAGTTTCGTTAGTTAAATATTGGTAAATCTAATTCATCTGGTTTATCATTGGGATGAAATTAGAATAGTGGCAGACATGAACTTTCTCTATCATATATAATTCGTTGATCCGTGAAGGAGTGAAAGTAATCCATCTTCCTCGCACATAAACAACTCCCTGGTTTATTCCATGTAAATTTGCATAAAATTCTTTCACCACTGGAACAACCACGGCGGCAGTAGTGTAGTACAACACTTCCAATCTTCGCCGCACTATTGTTTCTTCAATATCTGTCGTGGGATTATTTAGTCCATAATTTACGAATCCTCATTCGTTGATTAATCTTTTCTTCGTCAGCAACTTGTTGAAGATTCGCTGCGCTTCCGCACTAATAAACTTTTGCCGATTGAAAACTCGCATTCTGGAATTATCAGGAGAATTAGATGCCATAGGAATGAAATTGGTAGAGTTTCACTTTGTTTTTGGAGGGAAAATATGAACTAGAAATCAAATTTTTGAGTTTAAAAAGACAGTTCCCGCCCAAAACCACGAAAAATCGCCATGTGAACATAAGTAACCGCCAATTCTCCAGTCTCGCCGTCGGCGTGGTCGATGGCGCCGTTGGCGTGCCTCTGTATTAATTTTCTCTGGACTCTCAAAAAAAACCCGCCACCGCCGGCGTCAAGGGCGCTGTCGACGCCCAAGGAAAAATTTTTATAGTTTTGCTCTGGACCAAATGCGTTCAAATTTTTCTTGATGAATCCAATGTTTAAGATGTTTCAAGGGTAAATAAGAATTGTAGGCCTTAATACTACCACAAACTAACGATAATTTCAAATAAAAACTATTATAATCATGATAAAAGTAAAGATAAACATGGGTTGCCTCCCACAAAATGCTTGGTTTAATGTCGTCAGCCCGACCTATTCAGGTTGACTGATCATTAAAAATCCTTTAAATTTTAATCTTTTACCCTCATAATATGGTTTTACTCTGTATCCATTTACTTTAAATCTATTTCTTATTTTCTGATCTTCAATTTCAATAACTCCGTAAGTATAAACTTGAGTCGCAGTAAAGGGTCCTAACCAACGAGACTCCAATTTTTCAGGAAATAACTTCAGCATAATGTTGTAAAGCAAAACTTCTTGTCTTGGTTCAAAGTTCTTCTGGTTAATCTTCTGATCATGCCATAGCTTTAATTTTTCCTTATAAATTTTGTCGTTATCATAAGATTCAATTCTTAATTCTTCCAATTCATTTAATTGTAACAATCTCTTCTTACCAGCATATTTTAAATTATAATTGAATTCTTTAATTGCCCAATATAATTTATGCTCCAATTCTACTGGTAAGTGACAAGTCTTTCCAAAAATCAATTTGTAAGTAGTCATTCCAATAGAAGTTTTATATGCAGTCCTGTAAGCCCATAATGCAGAATCTAATCAAGTGGACCAATCTATTCTACTAGGGTTTACGGTTTTTTCAAGTATTCATTTAATTTCTCTATTACAAACTTCAGCTAACCCACTGGTTTGAGCATGATAGGCAGTAGAGATTGTATGAATAATATTAAAATTTTCTACTAATCTCTGAACATATTTATTCCTAAAATGGGATCCTCCGTCAGTGATAATCATTCTAGGCATTCCGTATCTAGTGAAACTATTTTTCATTAAAAACCTTGAAACACTTTTAGCATCACAATAAGGTAAAGCTTGTGCTTCAATTCATTTAGAACGGTAGACTACTGAAATAAATATATATAAGTTTCTAAATTAAGGAATAATGATCCCATAAATTCTAATCCCCAAACGTCAAAGATCTCAACTTCTAACATGAAATTTAGAGGCATTTCATTTCTTCTAGATATATTGCCTACTCGTTGACATTGATCACAAGTTTTTATGTATCTATAAACATCTCTAAAGTTAGTAGGCCAGTAAAATCCAGCTTGTAAAATTTTATAAGCAGTTTTATCAATCTCAAAATGTCCTCCAAATTCAAAATCATGACATTTCTGAATGATCAGCTCGGTTTCTTCATAAGGTACACATCTCCTCATAATAAGATCCTTACAATGTTTATATAAATAAGGCTCATCCCAAAAATATGCTTTCACATCATGAATGAACTTCCTTTGTTGTTGCAATGTCAGCATAGGTGGCAAAATATCACATACAATATAGTTAATAATATCAGCATACCATGGTATTTTCTACTCATTAATATTATAAAGTTGTTCATCAGGGAAACTGTGTGTAATTTCATTGTCAGTGTCAGATAATTCTTTATTTTCTAATCTTGACAAATGATCAACAATTCGATTATCAGTTCCCTTTCTATCAATAACCACAAGATCAAATTCTTGCATCAAAAGTATCCATCTAATTAACCTTGGTTTAGCATCCTTCTTTTGCATTAGATATTTAATAGCAGAGTGATCAGTATGCACACCACATTTAACTCCAATTAAATAAGATCTGAATTTATCTAAAATATACAAAATTGCTAGTAACTCTTTTTTAATAACAGTATAGTTAATTTGTGCATCATTAAGAGTTCTACTAGCATAGTGTATAACTTTAAAAATCTTTTCATACCTTTGTTCAAGAACAATTCCAATAGTATAATCACTAGCATCACACATCAGTTCAAATGGTTTCTCCCAGTTAGGTGAAACTATAATAGGGGCTGTGATTAATTTTTCCTATAATAACTTAAAGAAATTTAAACAACTTTTAGTAAATTCAAATTTTTTGTCCTTTTCTAAAAGTTGGCATAGAGGTTTAGTAATTTTTGAAAAATCTTTATTAAAATGCTCGTAAAATCCAACATGTCCAAGAAAACTCCTAACTTCTCTTACATTAGTAGGAGGTGTTAGTTTAGATATAACTTTAATTTTTTCAGGGTCTGCTTCCATACCATCATCTGAAATTTTATGCCCTAACACAATTCTCACTGCAACCATAAATTGACATTTCTCCCAATTCTTACCTACACACTATTTGGAATAGGATATATAATTCCAGTTTCTAACCATTTCAAAATTTCCTTCTTAACCACTTATTTCATCATCGGATTTTATCTCCTTTGTGGATCAACTCTTGGTTTATATTTTTCATCTAATATAATTCTGTGCATACAGATTGAAGGACTAATTCCCTTAATATCAGCTAAAGTCCAACCAAAAGCTTTTTATATCTTTTTAATGTATCTAACAGTCTTTGCTCTTGTAGATCATTTAATTCTGAAGATATAATAACAGGTAATGTAGATGAGTCTCCTAAAAATACATACTTCAAGTAGCTAGGCAATACTTTCATCTCAAGTTCAGGTGGTTTTATAATTGATGGAAATAGATTTTTATCGGTATTTTCCATAATATCCAACATCTCAAATCTTTCCTGAATATAATCTAATTCTTCATTTTCTAATTCGTCCAAAATAACTTCCTCATTCTTTTCAAATTGTTCCTTCTCTACAAAATGTTCTTCTTCTTTAAAATTCTTTTTATCTTCAAAATGTTCTTTAAAATGTTCGTTCTGTAGATGTTCAATAATTTCCATGCGAAAACATTCTTTATCCCTTTCAACAGCAGGGTATTTCATAGATTTTGCAATGTTAAAAGTCACTTATTGATCATTAACTCTCATAGTTAATTTTCTTTTTTGAACATCTATCATAGCTTTTCCAGTATCTAAAAATGGTCTCCCTAAAATAATAGGTATTTCTTTATCTTCCTCCATATCTAAAACAATGAAATCCACAGGAAAGATGAAATCCACTTTTACTAACACATCTTCTATAACTCCCTTAGGATATGTAACTGAACGATCCACTAACTGTAGAGTTACAGAAGTAGGTGAAACTTCTCCTAATCCTAATCTTTTGAAAATTGATAGAGGCATAAGATTAATGTTGGCTCCCAAATCACATAAAACTCTTACATAAAATTTTTCACCGATAGCACATGGTATAGCGAAACTGCCATGACCTTTTAATTTTTCAGGAAACTTTTTCTGAATAATTGCACTACACTCTTCGCTAAGTGCAACAGTTTCATTATCCATGAACTTCCTTTTCTTATTCAAAATATCTTTCATAAATTTGGATAGAAATTTTCTGTGAAAGTTCTCCCCAAGTTCTAATAGATCCTGGTGCTAACAAATTTAACCACATCTTAGCCTTATCACTCAGTGATAAATAAAAAAGTCTAAGTCTAACAACATTGTTTAAGACTCTGTCATATTTAAAAGTAGCACACAGTTCTAAAAAACTAACGAGGTGTAAGTTTGGATCTTCATTTGGTGTACCTCTGAATTGATTGTTTTGTACCATTTGAATAATAGCAGGTTTAAGCTAGCAGCTACATCAAGATTTTGGATAGATAAGTGAATTTTATCTGCTGTAGGATTTGCATAATCTAGTAGGGATCTAGGTTGGTGTTCATTCTCTATTCCTTGATTGTTCAGGTTGTTTTCCATTGTATCAGAATTTCTAGGTTCTCTTCTTAATCTTCTAATCCTTCTAACAGTGCGTTCTAATTCTGAATCGTAGGGTATAAGATTTTCATGTCCAAATTTAAGCATACAATTTGAAATCAGTACTCAGTAATATAATTAACTAAATATAAAAATAAGTTGCAATTCAAGTAAAAAATTTCTAATAATCCTAATTTGTCCATTACTCTAATTGTGATTTGACACACTCACTCAATCACTCCCCGACAACGGTGCCAAAAACTTGACAGTGACTTTTTATATACCTAAAAATATAAGAATTTGACAGCGCCACTAAAAGATTTAAATCCCCGACAACGGTGCAAAAAACTTGACCGCGACTTTTTATATACCTAAAAATATAAGAATTTGACAGCGCCACTAGAAAATTTAAATCCCCGGCAACGGCGCCAAAAACTTGACAATGACTTTATATATGCTTAACATATAAGATAAATATGGACGTAATAAATTTCAATAATTTTAATATCACACTTATCAATGCAAGTATATGTATCGCTAAAGTAATATAGGGCTCTAATTCAGTCCTAGATATCGATCTCACAGAGAGTGGTTTAGAACTGCGAACTAAGATTTTTGAAAAATAATACTTTAATCACAACAACAAAGTTTAATTTTCTTGTCTGTCAATAATAGGCAATTGAAATAAATAGGTAATTTTAAATACTATTAAATAACTAATGATATTAAAGAGGATTTAATTGTGATATTTAATATATAAGAAAGCATCCTTCTCCTTGTCAAGAAATTATAGTGAATGGATAAAATGATTTAGTTCAATTTATATTATGCCAAATAGGAGCATACCTATTCTTTACCCTTTGGTCCAGGCATAAAGAACATTGAGTAATCCTACACTTGTTAACTGAATCTGCGGCTAGGCTGGGAGGATACCAGCTCTCACTTTAGAGCTCCCACATTCTCCTCAACTGAGGGCTAACATCTACACTTCAACACCCAAACGATAGGACCAAAATGAGGATTTTAGTTTGTCACTCTAAAATCTTCAATTCTACGCCCGATAATATTATTTTCCTATTTATTTGCACCAAACTTCCAAATCTTCACTTTAGTTGTAAAACTCAACATATTTTAACAAATCAATTGGCCAGATTGAAAGTAAATTAAGATCGAAGTGAAAGGATCATCACAATTTCTCAAACATTTTCATGGCTTCACCAATTCAAATTACCATTTCAAAAATCTCAAGACAAGAAGAAAGACAGAAAACTACTTAGATCTCATAGAGAAAACACAACAAAACTCAGAATTCATATATAAAATCAAAGTCATACAAACTATAAAAAGTAAATAACTTATCTCTAGTTTCTCTCCAAGAATGCTCCTCAAAGTTCTTTTGAATCTCTTCCTTTCTTTACAGCACACAAAATTCCTCTTCGAAGTAGCAAGGAGGAAGAAATCTCTCACTTTCTCTCCACTCTTACAATCTCTCAAGGAATTCCTCACAATAATGGAACCTTTATAATCTCTAGAAGCTCTATCTACCACTTCCTTTACTCCCTAGATTCTTTCCCTCCTTCTGCAGGCTCTCCAATATTCAGCCAAAATAGTCTTTTATAGTTGTGGATGAGCTTTCTCAAGAGTTGCCTAAGCATCCCTTCAAAATTTGGCCTTATCCAAAGCTTGAGTAGGCATAACCATCGAGCTCGCCATCGACGGCCTTGAGGGCGTCGTCGGCAGACTTTTGAAGAATTTTGTCCTGTAGCCTCGGGAAAAACTCGCCATCGGCAGGGTCTAGGGCGTAGTCGGCGGCCTAGTTCAAATTTCCATATTTTGTTCCTTTTCGCTCCAAATTCGCTCCTTTTTGCATCCTTTTGCTCCAATGACCCTAATTCATCATTCCTGCAACAAAGCATAAAAAATACCTTTCTTTAAAGTGTAATATTATTAAAAATAATATAAAATAGGAATGAAAATCTCAATATATTTTCCTTTGGTCAACAGTGCATAGAAAATCATTGGCTAATCCAAGGTTTAGTCCCTAAATTTGTGGCTAGGCTAGGAGGATACCGGCTCCCACTCTAGAGCTCCCACTTCCCTTCACCTGAAGTCTAACTCTAGCTTTCGTTTTTAAAACACTAAGACCAAACTGGGGATTTTAGTCTGTCACGGTAAAGATTCTCCAATTCTACACCAAACAAAGAATATTGCCTATTTATTTGCACTTAATTTCACAAACGAATTTCTCCTCCATGAAATCAAATGTGATCCTCACTTTGTTATAGAACTCATACTCCATTTATCAGATCATATGTTTCACAACATATTTTAACAATTCAATTGACCAGATAAAAAAGTAAATTAAGTTTGGAGTTGAAAAATCATCACAATTTATTTTATATTTTAATAATGGCATATTCATATTATCTCTTCATTTCACCATATCTCATAGTAGGGAGAAAGATAAAGAGAACTACTCAAAATTCATGAGAAAGACACAAAAAAACACAAATTCCATATATAAAAGAAAGTTCATACAAAAATAATAAACAAACCAAACTTATCTGAAATTGTTTCTCAAAGCAAATCCCTTGTAGCCCTTCCACAGAAATGCAGGAAGAAGATATCTCACTTTTCTCCTTCTCCAACACTCTTACAGAAAGTTTCATACTAAATTTCACCACACAAACTCTAAGAAATGAAAGAAAAATCACTAATGGCAATATGGTTGTGGAATGAAAATGGATTATGAAATTGGAGCATGGTGGAATGTTGGGGAGTGAAAATGAACGTAGAGGAGCCAATTTTCTGATGAATTTCCGCCCCAAATAGAGCCTAAGTTCGGGTCTCCAAGAGGAGCCTCCAAAAAACTCTTCAAAAATTGTCCAAATACATCTAACCTTCTAGAATCGGGGGTTGAACTGCCTTTGACGTCGTCGACGCTAGTCTGGCATCGTCGGCGCTGAGTAAAATTCTCCCGCATTTGGTTGCTCAACATGATCACCGACCTTGGCGCGGTCAACGCTGAGTATTTCCTCAAAAATATCATATTGACTCCAAATTTTATCCTTTTTTCTTCCTTTTTGCTTTAATCCCTAAAAATCAACCTGCAAGAAAACATCAAAATACCTTCCATTAAAGTGCAATATAACAAAAAATAAGTATAAAATATGGGTCTAAATATATATATATATTTTCAGTGTATCATTGCTCCTAAGTCATATAAAGCTTTTCCAAAAAATCTTTCTCCAATAGCACAGGAAATTGTAAAACTTAAAAGATTTTTTAGTTTTTCATGAAGCTTTTTCTGAATTATAGTGCTACACTCTTCATTGAGTGCAACAGTCTCGTTATCTACAAACTTCATTTTCTTATTAAGTATATCCTTCATGAAATCACATAACTTGGCATTTGTTTCAAAGCTTCAACAAATGGAATGTCTATCGTTAATTTTCTCTATATTTCTAAAAATTTTTAAAATTGGTTCTCTATTTTTCTACTTCAATATTTGAGGAAATGGATGTGGTGGTCTTTCTATAGTAATTTCATTGGTTTTCTAACTCAAAATAAAAATCATCACCATATTTTCCATTTTCCAACTCATCGTTTTCAACTTCAACTTCCACTTCTTTTTGAATTATGTTTTCTAATTCTTTTCCACTTCTAAGTTGAATAGCCTTAATTGGCTCTTAGTTCTGATCTTTAGGATTCACTTCAACATTACTATGCAATGTTCCTAGAGGTCTATTGTTAAGTGTGGTAGCAATACATCCTAATTAATTTTCCATGTTTCTAATTGCAGCTCCTTGACTTTGTAATTGACTCCTCATTTGCAAAATCAATTCTTCCATTGACAAATTTTTCTCCTTACTCAGCAAATTATTAAACCTTGCAGGGTTGTAAGGTTTATAAGTTGGATTTCCTTGATTGTTGGAGTTTCCCAATGGGTTCATAGTGTTGTTTTCCCGTTACAGATTTGCAGCATTAGAATTAATATTACTCCAACTAAAATTTGGATGTTTCTTCCAATCGAGATTATAATAATTGGCATAAGGATTATTAGAACGATTATTTATTGCATTAAGGTCTCATAAGAAGATTGTGATTGTATCATTTTTCCCAATTAATTTTCCTCAAGCACAATTGATGTTTGAGAATAATTCATTCCATATTGATCTATCTTTTTTGATGTAGCAGCTATTTTTATAGTTAACATAGATATTGAATTAGAATCATGAATATTGACCACTCTTTTTGGATTTACCCTTTGAGAGGGCCATTAAAAATTTTTAGTAGCCATCTCTTCAATTAAATAATATGCTTCATCAAATGGTTTTGACATTAATGATCCACCCACAACATCATCAATTATCGATCTAAGAGTTCCAACCAATCCATTATAAAAAGTTTGAATTATTAACCAATCTGGAAACACATGGTGTGGACACTTTCTAAGTATATCTTTAAATCATTCTCATGCTTCATAAATTGATTCCCCTTCAAACTTACAAAAAAGATGTAATAACATTTCTAAGCATAGTAGTTCTTGAGGGTGGGAAATATTTAGATAAATTTTTTTGTGATAAATCACCGCAAGTTTTGATAGATCAAGGTGCTAACAAGTTTAACCACATCTTAGCCTTATGCCTTAGAGAAAAAGGAAAAAATTTTAAGTTTGACGACATCATTCGACACTCCATCATATCTAAATGTAGCAAACAATTCTAGAAAACTAGGAAGATGTAAATTAGGATCTTCAGTTGGTGTTCCCCCAAACTGATTATTTTGAACCATTTGGATAATAGTAGGTGTAAGCTCAAATGAATTGACAGCTACAACAGGGTTTTGTATACTTAAATGAATCTCATATGCTGTAGGATTAGCATAATCTCTTAAAGGTTTTTGCTGATGTTCATTTTCATTTCCAGCATTATTCAAATTGCAAGCCATTTTACTAATATGGTCTATCTCTTTTTGTTGTTTTCAAATTTCTCTAATTGTTCTTTCTAAATCAGAATTGTAAGGTATTAAATTTTTGGATTTTATACTATGCATAAACAAATACAACAAGTAATTTAAAAATAAACAAACAAACTTAAATAAGAAAATATTCAAAATAAACAAAAAACACTCTTTTTTTTAGTTTTTAAAATAAGAATACTATAAATTATAAAATAACTTACTACTACTTTACGTTACTTCCCCGACAACGACGCAAAAACTTGATGCGGGTGGATTTAGTGCGTTAGTTTTGCAAATATTTTTCAATATTACAATATACACATGACAAAAACAATAGCAAATATTTAAATTAATCCCAACAAAATAACTTCATTTAAAATAGTTTTATTCTCTAATTATCTTTAGACTACCAAAATCCCCTTTAAAAATTACACAAGTATATGTATCACTCAAGTAATAAAGGGCTCTAATGGAGTCCTATATATGGATCTCACAAGGAAGTTGGAAATGCATGTAACTAAGTTCAGAAGATTATGAGATAAATTAATATTTTAAAAATACAAAAAAGTAAAGCGCAAAGTTTGAATATTAAGTAACAAGTGAATGCTAATTAAAATGTAGTTGAAAGGCAAAGTTAACTAAACTAAATGCTAAACTTTCAAAAATAAAATTATGAAAATTAAAACTAAGATGTTGTGACGGAAAGTTCAAATTTAAGAAAGCATCC